>CAWUFW010021145.1:0-129350 GCA_963921515.1 Calotriton arnoldi
GCCAAGAACAGATGCATATTGGGTAAGTAGCATTTTCCTTACCAAGTATTCTGCACTTCTGACTGAGTAATGCCAGTTTATCATCACAGGCACTACAGAGGTGGAGGAAGAGCTAATTGGCATGTGCAACACTCAAGAAGGTAATAATGAAACAGTTACACACATTAAATATGCCCCGTACAACCCATGTCTTAAATCAGGAAAACCACAAAAGAAAGTTATGGATTGGTTATAACAGAAATTGTTAACATTTCTATTTTTTTAGATCTATTAATTGTATAATGGAAATAAAAGTATCACAGTTTCAGCTGCAGATATGCTTCTATAGTGCTGGTAAAACATGAAAGTAATTTGGGCCAGAGGAGGGCTTTTTTTCTATTCTTTATAAAATGAAATTTTACCCTCCCAGTCCCCATTAGAAAGGAGATACTAGGTGGTCCTAGCACCCCCAGTTTCTGGCACCATAGGCTCCTGTTTAAAAAATCTCTTGCCATTACTTCTTTCTGGTGATTTTCCCCAAATATATTTAAGCCTGACACAAGCGTATTTGGGATGAGACTTCATTGAAGAAAATGACATGCCTATTTAATGACCAAGTAGATGTAATTATTGTGTGAAGAAGTCAAGCTTCCTGTTCCTAAAAGCAAAAATATGCAAATAAAAAAATACAGCTTGCATTGGCAGTGCAGCTGATACTAACTGTTGGTTGACATTATACTGCTGCTTATAAGATATGCACTTTGCTTTTTTAGGTCTCCTGTTTTCCCACAAACTCGTAATAAAATAAATGCATAAATATATACATGTAGGTGCTTTCACTCAGTCCTCTTCAGCCATTGTGAAAAAGTAATGTAGATTTTCCACAGCCTCGATGGGCTGAAAATCTGGATTTTATTAAAGACACGGAGGCTAATATTATGCTATAAATTCTTTATTGCTCCCACTCAGCAGCATGTTAAAAGCTTCTAGAATAAAGAATATAGAACTTTTCAACAACATTCCAATTCAATAAAACCCCCGAGCAACCAGGTCTCTTCCTTCTTTTATGGCCTGAGTAAGGAAGTAGAACTATGAACTTTTCCGTAAACTTAGTCTTTGATCAACCAATACATTGATGAAAAGGATCTTCTTGCTTTGTTAACCTTGTTGATGAAAAGCAGAAAAAATCCAAGATGCTCCATTCCGTTTAGGTTTGACCTGTTTGACGAGAAACCGATAACATCAGGGTTGGGGAAAAACAAAGGGAGGGATAATATTAGCCTCTGTGTCTTTAATAAAATCCAGATTTTCAGCCCACCGAGGCTGTGGAAAATCTACATTTCATGTCAAGACCCGGAGGCTAATATTATGCAAATTCAAAGCATATTAACCTAGCATCTTGCTGCACTATCACTAGGTTTGAAATAAAAACGTCTAAACAGAGAATCAGTAGACCAATCAGCACAACGAAGAATGTCTTGCAGACTTCCACCCATGACACATGCTTTAGAAGTAGCCGCACCTCGAACTGAGTGTGCACCAAACAAACTTATATCGATACCTGCTTTCTTCATCAATCTTTCACCCATCTCGCCAGAGTTGAGGAGGAAACAGCCTTATAGGGGTGTCTAAAAGAAATGATTAATTGTTCCACCCCAGGAGGCCTTAACAATTTTGTTCTACGTTCATATTCCTTTACACAACGCACCACACAAAGTTTTTCCTTTTCATCCAAATAGGGATAAAAAATAGTAGAAGAATTAGTTTTGGTTCTTTGTTTAATATGAAAACAGATACCCTCAGGAGTAAAACACCTACTAGTGATCTCTAAAGCACGAACATCTGAAACTCTGCGGAAAGAAAGGAGGCACAGCAGCATAGTTAATTTGAAGGACAATTCTTTTAAATTCAACCCCACATTATCATTCCAAGATTCTAGAAAAAGAATAACGTGTGAAACATCCCAGAGAGATGAATACCTAGTACCTGGGGGTTTAGCCAACCTTTATGCTCCTTAACAACCTTCTCACCATAACATCTTGACCCACAGTAATGCCGTTCGCCAAAACGTGACCCGCTGAAATAGCTGATCTATATAAATTTACTGATCTGTAAGCTAAACCTTTAGTAAACAGATCCGTTAAGAAATTCAACACCTGAACAGTATCTGCTGATACGGGATCCAGGTCCCTTTCCTCACACCAACCATTCCATTTATTCCATGCTGATTTATAGGCCTTTCTAGTTCCTGGTGCCCAGGATTCTTCAATGAGTTTTGAAGCCTCTGATGAAAGTCCAGGCTTTCTCCAGACTCTCCTGAAAGTCTCCAAGCTGCAAATTGGAGTTGACCTGATTCTACTAGACCATGAAACTTCCCTTGAGGACCCCTTAAGATCCCTTGAAACATAGGAAGAAGTACTGGGAAATCCACAATGATCTCTAACAACATAGGGTACCAAGATTGTGAACTCCAAAAGGGGGTGATCACCACCGCCGTCTCCCTCCATTTGCGAATCATCCCTGTAACTTTGCTGATCATTGCAAAGGGAGGGAAAGCATAGGGATGGAGACCCCTCCAATCCCTCAGAAAAGCATCTATCCCGGCCGCCTCCGGATCCAGGTACCAACTGAAAAACTTCTCCAGTTGAGCGTTGACTCTGTTCGCAAAGAGGTCTACCTGAAAGGGGCCCCAAAGAAGGTTCAATTTCAAGAAAACCATCCTGTCTAAGGTCCAGTCGCTGGATTCGTGAAAATTCCGAGAGTACCAATCTGCCACAGAATTGGTCTTGCCTGGAATGTGTTCTGCCTGAACAAAAATGTTTCTCTCCATGCAGTACTCCCAAAACACTTTCGCCAAGTCTGCAAGACCCTTTGAGCGAGGTCCACCCAATCTGTTTACATACCTGAAGGCAGAAACATAGTCCATCCTCAAAACAACAGAGCATCTCGCAGTCTGATGCCCAAAGCATTTTATCGCAAAATAGCCTGCTAACAACTCTAAATAATATATATGAAGCTTCTTTTCCTGCTCTGTCCATCTTCCGCCAGTTCTCTGCAATCCGCAGCTTGCACCCCAACCTTTCCAAACTTGCATCTGCTTCTACAGTCAGATCCGCATAAATTCCAAAAATAGCTTGCCCATTCCAGGCTTCCATGTTTCTCAACCACCATGTCAATTCCTGTTTTGCTTCCAGAGAAAGGCAAACATTTTCCGAATAGTTTAATCCATTCCTCAAATGAAAAGCCTTTAGTCTCTACAAGGCCCTGTAGTGCAAAGGCCCCGGAAATATAGCCTGAATAGTAGATGATAGAAGTCCAACAATGCGTGCTAACATCCTTAAAGATACACAGTTCAACCTGAGAGTATTCTTTAACTTCTCCTTGGGTAACTTTAATACTCCTTCCCTTGTGTCTACTACAAAACCTAAGAATTGGGTTTGTTGACTTGGTACAAATTGTGATTTTGTCCTGTTCACCACAAAACCCAGAGATTCCAGTAAGTCTACAGCTAGTTTCGTATACAATAGCAGAGTCCTCCTTTCCTGATCCATTAGCAATATTCATAGCAAAAATTCATAAATACTGAACTAATGAAGTTTGTTGACTCATAGGGAATTCTAGACTGCTCACAGAATGGATTCCGCGCCGGTCACAGCACCAAATCTGCCCTCATTGCTGCCACTGACTGTATTCGGTTGCAGGTAGACCAAGGGGGCTCGGCGGTGTTGATTCTGCTTGATTTATCGGCAGCATTCGACACCGTCTCCCCAGTGCGCATGGTACAGCGTCTGCAAGAAGTGGGGGTCACGGGAAAAGCCCTGCAGCTTCTTCATTCCTTTTTAACAGACAGACTGCACACAGTTAGTTGCGGAGGTTTCAGAACAAAGGCTTTCTCTCTCCCATGCGGGGTCCCCCAGGGCTCTTCACTTAGCCCTACCACTTTTAATTTATATGTGACCCCTCTGGCCGAACTTGTGAGATCCTACGGATTCCAGGTGCTCTCCTATGCGGACGACACCCAGATTATCGTTTCTATCACCAACGACCTACACTCAGTTGCAGAGAAGTTCAACACTTGCATGTCCAACATTATTCATTGGATGAAGGGCAATTCCCTTAAGATCAACACAGACAAGACTGAGGTATTAGTTTTTGGACCACAGAACTCCATCTGGTCGAATGTGTGGTGGCCTACTGAATGCGGGCCCCTTCCTACCCCGGTAAAAACTGCAAAAAGTCTGGGGATCATCTTCGATGAGGGGCTGACTTTTGACGCCCAAGTCAACCGCACAGTTGGTACATGTTTTTATATTTTAAGAACTCTCAGAAAGACGCTTCCACTCATTCCCCCTGAACTACATTGGCCAACTATCATTGCACTGATTACCTCTCGTCTTGATTACTGCAACGCCCTCTACCTCAATATCTCCACTGCATCTCTGAATAAGCTCCAGGTGGTACAGAATGCAGCAGCAAGACTGATTCTTAAAATTCCCAAACTTCAGTCTGCTAGAGAAGGGATCCGTACCCTACATTGGCTCCCCATTAAGGAGCGCATCTCATTTAAGGTCTTAAGCACAGTATACAAGGCCATGCATAGCAAAGGCTAGCCCCAACTCAAATCTATGTTTCAATGGTATATTCCAGGGAGGACCTTGAGATCATCCACACAGAACAAACTGGTCTCACCCAGATTCCGCAGATCCAGATGGGGCGGCCGCTCCTTCTCTGTCGCCGCCGCCAAACTCTGGAATTCTCTCCCCTTGGCCATCGTCAACGCAAGCTCTCTCCCTGCTTTCAAGAAGCTCCTGAAAACCTGGCTGTTCCCCTCTTAATCTGCTGTTGCACTCTTTCCTCTGTTTTTGTCTGCCTAGCGCCTTGACACCTCCGGGTATAGTGCGCTTTACAAATATTATCCTATCCGTCATCCAAATATATTATCAGGCGAACTCCCCGCTCTCTCAGATACGCTGCCACAGGCCTTAGAACCTTCAAAGCACCATGGTGCTGACGATAGGCCGAAAGGCAAGCAAACAAACTTCCACATTTGTTGTTTCCACACAAACCTCAGAAACCTTTGATGATCCATACAAATTGGAATTGTAAGGTAAGCATCCTTTAACTCCAATCTGGTCATCCAATCGCCATTCAGCAACACATCCTTCAGCAAATGTATCCCTCCATTTTGAAATGGTGGTAAACCACCCAATCGTTCAACTCTCATAGGTTTATAACAGGACGCATACCTTTGTCTTTCTTTTCTACCAGAAAGATGTTGCTCAGAAAACCATTGACTTGGTCTCTTTCTCTTTTTATCGCTCTTTTGTTTATTAATTCTCGTACCTCTATATCTATCAGGTTCATTTGATCCTTTGGGAAAACTAGTTGTCTTGGTAAAACATTTTGAACAGGATAAGCAATAAACTCTATCCGAAACCCCTGAACTGTTTCTAATACCCAAGGGTCCCTTGTGATCTGAAACCATGCATGATAAAATTGGGCAAGTCTGCCGCCCAATTTTAATGGGATTACAGAAAGGTCTAGACTTACCAGACATTCCTCTGATCCGCCTGTCTCCGCGATTATTTCTTCCCCTTGACCTTTGTCTCTGGGGGTAAAATCCGCCACCACGGAATGACTGTTCGCCCTGATATCCTCTGAAACCACGTGAAAAGGAACCTCTCGTGATACCTTGGCCTCGGTTTGGGGAACTGGTTACGTGTTCCCCCAGCCAACCCAAAAACACGATCATTGAATACCTTTTTTATTTCTCTTTGTGATTTATGAAGAGAGCTAAACGCTCCCACGTATCTCAAAAGGTCCTTTATAAACGCTTCTCCAAAAAGGAGACCATTGGCCGAAGGCCCTTCCTCTTTTGAAGCCAGATCTACTAATTTCGGGTCTGTTTTGAGTAAAATACCCTTACGTCTTTCAATAGAGTGCAATATTAGCGTTTCCTAACAGGCAAAAAGCTCTCTGGACCCACTGACGCAGTTCTTCCACATCAACATTGTTTTTGTCGACATAGGCCTCCTCAGTCATGTCGAAAATCTTAGACAAAAGACCAACTATATCTAGCAACCTGTCCTGACAGGACTTAAGGCCTTTATCAATACCCTTTCTAGGGTCACGACCCCCTTTAGCAATAAAATCAATGATCTTTGAATCAAGCTCAGGAGTCACCAGCACTTTATTTTCAATAGTAGGCCTTGGGCACTCAGACCTCAGTCTTACCCGCACCTCTTTAGGTATCTCTCTTCTGATCCAATGCTTAATATATTCAGCCACATGATCAGATGGAGACCATTCTGATGACAGGGGATGCTTAATCATCAGAGGATCAAACATGTTTTGACCCAGAGGGTCTAACAGAGAACCACTCTCCTTATTCATATTTCCTTCCTTATACATCTTTTTATTATATGGTGTATCATCCTCGGAATCAAAATCAGAAGAACAACTAAGTTCAACCTCCGCACTTCCGGAGGATTCATCACAAATCACACTCTTGTGACTTCGATCCTTCTTAGCCACCTCTACATGCGGGCCTTTTGTTTGCCCATCCTTGATGCCCAAAGCATCTTCCTCTTGCCTGTCAATACAGCATATGTGTTCTATCAAAGTAGACTTTTTTCTTACTCAGTGGGACACTAGTAACCACATGTTTCCTTTTCCGAGAAGCTTTCTTCGCTGACCCATGCGCAGCCTCTGTTTCAGGTGCTGACCAGAAACGTTCCTCATCTAACCTAAAAGATTTAGAAGCCAATAACTCTAATTTCTTTTCCATCCTAAGAGAAACGTCTGTGGTTATTTTCTCAGCCTTATTGAGCTTATCTTCCATGGAACCTTCACCTTGTTCCATTTTATACAATTTACAATAACTATACACCCAAAACAATGACAAAAAATAAAAATAGGAATGCACCAAATTCCAGTTAGTCCAAAACAGTTCTAAAATAACCAAAGTACATTAATCCCTTCGATGCTCATGACCGAATGGTTCCGTCATGAGCATCGGTGCTCCTGTGCTCATGACGGAACCATTCCGTCATGAGGACAGGGGCAGTAAATCCCTCTGCTGTAAACAGCAGAGTGATTTCCATTTTTTTTTGTGCCTCGGGAGGTGGGTAAGAGCTTCCCCAACCTCCCGAGGCCCTCCCCTGGTTTTCTGTGTAATGACGATCGCGCGCATGGCGCGCTGTCGTCATTACATTGAAAACGAAACTGAGTTTGTTTCAGTGCTCATGGGGCTATCTCAGCCCCCCGAGCACCGAAACACTTGGGAGAGGTATCGTTGGAAAGGGGAGAATCTCCCCTTTCCAATGGTACCCTTCCCTAGTGGATCCCTGCTTGGGGATCACCCCAGGAGGGCGATCCCCAAGCAGGGATCCACCCACTAGCGCCAGGGAGGGGGGAGCGGCCCCTCGGGCAAGGGCCTTTGCTCCCCCCATTGTGTTTTGGGCATACCAGTCTTTCTGCCCCCCCTGGGGGGCAGATTGGGGCAGCAGCCCCCAGTCTGCCCCCCCGGTGGGGCAGAAAGCCCACTAGCGCCAGGGATTGTTTTCTAAAAAATTTACTTAGGGTGGGGGCTGCCCAAAACGGGCATGCCAATGCCCCCACCCCCCCTGACCAAAATTACAGCCTTTCTGCCCCCCCCCTGCCCCGCCGGGGGGGCAAAAAGCCCACTAGACGCCAGGGATTTATTTTGGGCAATTGAAATTAGGGTGGGGGCTGCCCAAAACGGGCATGTCAATGACCCCACCACCCCAAAAAAAATTAGTCTTTCTGCCCCCCCCGGGGGGCAGATGGGGGCAGTAGCCCCCAATATGTCCCCCCTGGGGGCAGAAAGCCCACTAGAAACCAGGGATTTATTTTTGTATTCATGTAGGGGTGGGGGCTGCCTAAAATGGGCAGGACAATACCCCCCCCCCCAAAGAAATTCCAGTCTTTCTGCCCAAGGCAAACAACCCCCCCCCCTCCCCACCCCCCCCCAATTCCCCTCCAGGGCGGCAGAAAGCCCACAAGGCACAGACATATTTTTAGCAATGTGCCTACCTGTGGATTTTGGGCCATAGCGAAGCCGGAACATAGGGAAACCTAGCAAACCTGTACATTTTTGAAAACTAGACACCCAGGGGAATACAGAATGGGGTGACTTGTCTGGCTCTCACCAGGTTCTGTTACCCAGAATCCCTTGCAAACCTAATAATTTGTCCAAAAAAAACACATTTTCCTCACATTTCTGTGGTAGAAAGTTCTGAAATCTGTGTGGATACACAAAATTCCACAAAGCCCGCATTCCCCAAAGTCTTCCGAGAAAAATGGTACCTCACTTTTGTGGGTGGGTCAAGTACCCGCGACAGGCAAGGGCCCAAAACGTATTGAGGCAACATCAAAATTGCCTATCACAAAACGACCTGGTTTTGCAAGGGGGGACACCTGGGTTTTTGGCCCCGTGCTCGGCGGCCAGCTAGGGAAACCTACCAAACCCACACATTTCTGAAAACTAGACACCCGGGGGATTATAGGGCGGTATGGCTTAAGTGGATCCCCCAACGTTTTCTTAACCATAATCCCCTGCAAATCTCAAATTTAGCTGAAAAAAATCACTTTTTCCACACATTTTTGTGTGGGAAAGTTGTGGCATCACCGGGCTGACACAAATTTCCTACCACCCAGCGTTCCCCCAGGTCTCCCGATAAAAATGGTGCCTCACTCGTGTGGGAGGCCCAAGTACCCGCGACAGGCAATTTTTTTTTAATTAAGTTTGCATTCCACTAGCAGCATTTTTACTTTGTATTCTTTTAATGTTTATTGCATATGTTTGCAAACAAAAAATGCATGCTTCTCATGCAAGAACTATTGTTTTTTTTCCAATGCATTTTTAAAAAGGAAACCATGCTATTGGTTCTATTTTAAAATTATATTTCCATAGGTTTTATTTTAAAGTTATGTCTCTTTAAAGCTAACAATAACATGTCTATTCATGTGCACTTTTGAAAGACAAAAGTTGGTTGGCAGCAAGTGCAAATTGTATAAATAATATTAAAAAAACACCTGGAAGTATTTCCTTGGTTCTTTGATGGGTTATTTAAAACAATATTAAGCTCACAAATATTATGTAGCTATGATCATTTTTTTTTAATTGAAGTTGAATAGATTTTTTTAAATGGGCCATATATTTTAAGCAGTCTAACATTCGTAGACTGTAGAAGATATCGTTTACTTATACTAGAGATACTATATTAATGACAGCAGGTATGTTGTTGCATTCATCCTCTGACGTACAAATTATAAATATTAGGGTTGTAATTATTGATATATTTCTGAAAACAATGTACATCCAAACATGGTCGGACTGCTGCTGAGTCTACTGCAGTGTGTCAAGAATTTTGTATAGTCAAGTGCATATTTTTAGATCTAGCTTCATAGCGCTGTTGTTGCTAACCTTATGGCATCAACACAAAAAGCACACTCAGAAGCGCTACTGAAAGAGGGGCGTTGTCTCCACCCACGAGTTTCTTTCTCTTGAGTATAGCCTTTATTCGGGCAGAAGTGTGCTTCCACTAACAAAAAGAGTGCTTGCATTGTATTTTCTAACTTGTGTGAAAGTGTATGCTCCATGCAGCAGGACTGAGTTGATTATAATGCCAGCTGATCCAGTCTATAGGCCTAATTACTTTATTAGGTCTTGCCTACCAGATGGCGCAAGCTGTCTGTGGGTGAAAAGACTTACTGTTAGAGTGGGATTTGAGCCTGCCCATTGCTTACTATTGCTTGGTTTTATTGTCACACTCATTTAGTTGCTTCTTATTTATTGGCTTGTGTGAGCTTTACTCCCTCTTCTTGTGCTTGTCCCTCCCCTGGAGCATTTGTGTGCTTTCACTGCTCACTTTTCTGGCAAAACATTATTTTTGGGGTTTAAGCACTTCATGGGAGTATATGTGTTTTCCAGCTGTCTCCCTTGAGCACTTCTCTTGTCCCCTCTGCAGCAATTTGTTTCTCTCTCGTGCCTGTTTGCTTCTCCCTCGCCCCCTCCTTGATGTGCTTGCCCAAGTGTGTGTCCCCCCCCACCCCGCTCCAGATTGCTTTCTTGCACATTTCTCTCTCCCAGCTCCACATTGCTTTCTCTTGCCCTTGTGCTTCTCTTCTCCCTCGGGTGCTCTCCATTGCTCTCTCTTGTGTCGCTTCAAGCCCCCTCTCCACTGACCCTCCATGTTGCTTCCCTCCACTGCACTCTGTGTTGTTCCCGTCCCCCCATCCTCCGTGTTGCTTTGCCCTTCCCCCACTGCCCTCCATGTTGCTTCTGCCTCCCATTGCCCCCTGTGTTACTTACACCCCAGCTGGTCTCCGTATTGCTTTCCCGCCACCCTCCAAGTTGCTTTTCCCAATCCCCCCTCCCCCCCACACACACACTGCTTGACTTTGTTTTTTTAAGTGCTACTCTTTTTTTCTTTTTATTTACTGATCCAACTTGGATTGGTAAACAAAAAGGGAACAAAAGCACCCACATAATATTTAGGTGCACACATGCATTGTGCACACCTACAAAAAGACATGGCTGGACATGTCATAGCCTTGTAGTTTTTTTTCTTTAGACATTCTGCACAACATTGGGAATACTGTACAGCATGACTAAAAACCATTGAAAAAGCCAATAGTCAACCTATTGATATGACCAAGGCAGCAACCCTGGCATATTTAGTGTAAAAAACGTACATTAAAACCAATCGGACTGTATTGGTGGATTATTACTCTGTATTAAGGTTTACAGAAGTGTATTTTACATGAAATCTCATAGATTACCGTAGTAGACATACCCTGAGGGTAGATAATTTGCACTGTAATACTCCTTATGAGACCCTTTATGAAGGGTTGTATTTTGTTTTATGGACTCTAATTTTGTTTATATTTGTAATTTTTATGACTGTGTCTGATGGTTGCCAGTAGGAAAGATTATGCGTGATATTCTGAGTTGATTATGGCAACAAGCCAATGACGAAGTCTATAGGCCTCTTTAGTTCACTGGGAAAAGTTATATCCGATAGCATAGGTCTGGCCTGGCTTATTTATTGAATTGATTTGCTATTTTCACATGACTTGGGGGGGCATTTAAAAAACATTTATAAAAAAATTCTTACTGTGTATCGTGTTTGTGGCACTGTATTCTCATTTTGGGTGCATTCTCGTACTCGCCGGTCAGGGCGAGTTTATTCCAGCCGCCATTTTGCTGAGTTGATGGTCTAGTCAACTCTTCAGGTAGGCATGCTTTCTGCAATCCTTTTAATTTTTGTGAGGGTGTTAAGATTTTCCACTGAAGTAATTGCAACTTTGGCTATCGGGTGGAGCATTTATTGCCTGGTGGCGCAAGCTAAGTTCGCTTTCTGATTCCAAGTCAATTGCATTGAATTGCACTCTGATCATTTCTTGTTCACTCATTAAGCATAAATACAAGCTTTTAGAATATTTTTAATCGCATACTCCCCACCTAGTATTCCTGACGGAAACCTGGCCTAATGAGACTTCAGACCCACACCTTGATGCAGCTTTGCCAGCTGGATATGCTATCAGTAGATTAGACCTGACTGGTAAATGCGGCGGGCCTAGTGGTAGTATATCGCAACTCTTTTGGATATAACTTGTGAACTTTCTAATTTAGCAGACAGTGAGGCCCTCTCTTTCAAATATAAATTGACCAACAACTCCATGTTTTATGGCCTTTTGATTTATAGGCCCCCGGCCCAAAAACTACGTTCAATGATGCCTTCAGCAATTTTATAGAGTTAAGTGCACAATAACCTAACTACACCTTATTAGGCGATTTTAATTTGAAGACCCCCAACTACAAAGATTCAGCACTTTTAATTGATAATTTGAGTTGTTTTAACTTAAATCAATTGGTGAGCACCGCTACACATATAGCAGGACACACTTTAGATGGTATTTTTTCTAATAACTCTGATCTCAAGCTGAAAGCTGTATTACCCATCACTTGGTCTGATCACAAAGCTTTCTGCTTTAGCCTAGCCATTCCAGCTTCTAAACCTACAGCTAACATAGTAGGGCAGGGCAAAAAGATGGAGGCCTGGAACAGAATTAACACGATGGACTTGTCAGACAGTCTTGAAGCTACGTAGCCGCAGCTTACAGAGGACCCCAGTGTAGCTGCAGCAAACTTCACAGAGTGGATAAATGAGGCAGTTACTAAGCTGGCACCATTAAAGTATGGAAAAACTTATAGAAATAGACCCACTACACCATGGCTTTCGCCCAAATTAAGGGCCTTGAAACAGAAATGCCGTAGGCAAGAGAAAGTCCGGAGAGCGAATTGTTGGGAAGTGAAAAGATATAATGTAAAAAATGTATCCAGGAGTATTAAAAACGTATTATTGTTGAGAAAACTAATCACTACTTGGAAAAAATCAATTTGGCCAAACATTCTTTAAGAGAGCTTTTTAAAACTGTTTAGGCACTCTCTAGCCTTAATCCTAATGCTTTCTTCCCAGCCAGACGTTTTGTGATAAGCTGGCAGACTTTTTCAAAAATAGAGCGGGGGAGTATATGGTGAATTTCATTCCACCTGATCGTTTATGGATCCAAGCACAGAGCTTGCTTACTTGAGCCTTAATTAACAATGAGCGCCACAATTTTCCACCTTTGACTACTGACCAAGTGCTTGAGTTAATCTGTCACACTAAATCACGAGCCCCCTTATACACCTGTCCGCCCAAAGTATTACATGACATAGCGGACAAGATAGCCATGGTTCTTACCACTTTGTTAAACATCATTATCAATGTAGGCATTTTCCCTACGGAATGGAAAAAAGCTCCAACTCTTCCTTTGTTGAAAAAGCCCTCAACCCTACTGAAGCGAAAAAGTATTGACCCATTTCACGTCTACCATTTCCAGCGAAGGTCCTTAAAAAGCATCTTAACAGTACTCTCTCACAATGTACATAGAGAATAATGAATTTTTGGATGAGGCGCAGTTTGGCTTTAGGTCAAGCTACAGTACCAAGTCAGCTCTGGTCGTAGTCTCCGTTGAGATTAGACACGTCATGTGCAATAGTGGGAGGGCTGTTGTGGTCCTTTTGGACCATTCGGCAGACTTCGGCACTGTGAGCCATGTCGTCCTGCTTGAGCGTCTAGCAGAAATCGGGCTCGCTGGATTGGCCCAGGATCTTCTCTCTTCCTTTTTAAGAAATAGAGAGCAGACTGTGGCCTTTGGCGAGTACAACTCAAAATCTTTTTCTCTGCCCTGTGGTGTCCCCCAGGGGTCATCACTGAGCCCAACGCTTTTTAATATTTATGTGGCCCCCGTAGTTAAGTTGATTCGTTCTTTTGGCTTTGCCACAGTGTCTTATGCCGACGACATTCAAATTGTTGTCTCGACCCCAAGTAATGTAGACGAGGTCGCCAAACGGTTCAACAGATGCTTGTGTGCAATTGTCAGCTGGCTGAGCGGCAATTGTCTGATGTTGAATTAGGAAAAAACAGAGGTTCTCCTTTTTGAAAAGGACACTTCTTTCTGGAATCAATCCTGGTGGCCTCATACTCTGTGTCCTCCCTCTTTGCCTGTGTCCAAAGTTAGGAAATCGGTTGTCATTGTATTAGAATTATCCAGATTGGATTACTGTAATGCCCTTTATTTGGGCAAATAACGTTCTCCAAATAAGCTTCAGGTACTGCAGAATGCAACCAGTCATCTTCAGAAGATACCGAAGTTCAAATCTGTTTCAGGTGCCTTATTGGAGCTTCACTGGCTTCCAGTTTAAAAAAAAGAGTAGCCTTTAAGGCTCTCTGTTTGGCGCATAAAGCACTGCATGGCTTCAGACTAGAGTACCTGAAAAAGGAATTTGTGTGGTACACCCCGAACAGATTGTTTCGATCTGCAGTCTCCAAATCAGTCATTGTTCCTAAAATTAAGAAAGCTTCGTGGGGTGGCAGAAGTTTTGTTCACTTCCCCTGTCAACTTTTGGAATAGAGTGCCTAAAATGTCAGTCTAATATGACAAGCTTTCTAAAACAACTGAAAGCCTGGCTGTTCTGCTATTAGCTAATGCTAGTGTCAAGACGCCCAAGGGCATTTCTGCGTTCTAGAAATTGAGATGAAATGAAATTGTGAAAAATATGTTAAAGCCAGAGGCTTTAAAGGATGGATAGCTATTGCACTGTATATCTGATAGAGACATCTAGCCGCAGATTCCTTAACTTAGAATATCCCCAGGCGTCAGACTGGATCCGGAAAACTTTTTGCGCCGCAGTACCTCTGCGCGCCGGGGGGCGACGCTGCCTGGCTCCGCCCTGACGTCGTCCCCGGACATGACGTCAGTGGAGCTACATAGGACCCCCCCGGCGCGCTGACGTCAGTTTCCTTCTTTTCCGCGTTACAACGTGGATCCGGGATTCAGCTGTTCCTCTGGCCTGTTTTTCTTCAGGCCCTTTTTCGACGTCCTTTGGCGTCGGGGAACAGTGTGCGATGCCTTCGGGCTTTAAATTGTGCGAGACTTGTTCGCGTCAGCTGTCGGCGACGGACCCGCGCGCCATTTGTATGTGGTGTCTTGGGTCGCACCACGACTCCGTGGAGTGTGACGCCTGCCGACAGATGCGCCCGAAGTCCCTACGGGAGCGTCGGATGAAGCTCTTGGCTGCCTGGATTACCCCCATGGCGTCTCCCCGACGTTCTCCGGTTGGGTCTTCTCTCCGCGTCCGCTCCCGGAGTCGATCCCGCGAACGTCGCTCTACAGGTAAGTTGAAGAAAAAGTCACGGAAGTCGAAGTCCTCGCCTCCACGTGACGATGGGGGCCATGGTTCCCGTTCCCTCACGGAGCCGTGCGCCCCGGGGTCAGCCTCCCTTTACCCGCCCTTTCCGGGTACTGGTGCGACTCGGCCCCAGATGGAGGCCTACTACAAGGCTCTGCACTCCATCTTCGGGTCACCTCCTCTCCCTGGCATGCCTTCGGGTCCCACAGTGGAGGTAGGCATTCAGGTCGGATCTCCGCCGGCGGGTTCGCCCTCGGTGCCGACCGAGTGCCTCGGCTCTGGCTCCGGAGCCGTGCCGGCGTCGGGTGCCAACCCCGATGGGCGTTTCAGCCCCACGCCGTGCCATTCTGCCTTGTCTCCGCATAGCCCCTGGTGGCTCCCTGCGTCGACATCGGCATCATTGGCGCCGGCGGCCCAGTGCCTCGACTCCGGCTCCAGAGTCATGCCGGCGCCGGGTCCTAACAACGATTGGTGTTCCAGCCCCCCGCCGAGCCATTCTGCCTTGTCTCCGCATAGCCCCTGGCGGCTCCCTGCATCGACCTCGGCATTAGCGGCGCCGCCGGCGCCGTGCCTGTCGCCACCTCGTCCTCAGGCTCTGTCTCCGTGCCTCTCCATGGGTTCGGCGACGGAGCGGCGTCGTTCGACGCCGGTGCGGTCGCCGGCACCTGTCGGTTCTCCGCTTCCGGAGGACACAGGCCGAGTAGGCCCGGACTTGTCTCCACGCCAGTTGCCTCCAATGCCATGGGGGCAGTGGGCCCTTCTTTGTTCCTCCTCCTGTGGGACGTGTCAGCTTGCAACCGTCCCCTACAGATGGGCTATTGTCACCCCCCCCCACCACGCCCACTGAAGCTGGTGCTTTGTTTTTGAGGGGTGTTCGTCGGGCTGCAGCTGTTTTACATTTGCACCCTCCTTCTGTCTCCTTGTCTTCCGACCCTTCATTGGATCTACTCCACCAGGGTGCGGTAGATATTGAGCCCTTGCTGCCTTTTAGCGGCTTATTGTTCAACGCCCTTCTCAGGACATGGGCACGGCCCTCTTCCGGAGATGCTGTCGACAGGGCTGTGGCGCATCGGCACCGTCCGGCCCCTGAGAGCCCAGCCTGTTTGTCCCTTCAGCTTGGGGCTTACGGCCTCATAGTGCAGGTGTCTTTAGCCACGCAACCTTCCTCTCCACCTCTTGTGCAGCCTCCTACTAGGGAGTCTCGTTGGTTGGAGGCGTGTGGACGCGGCATTTTTGCGTCCTCTAGTTCAGCCTTACGTGCTCTGAACACGACTTGCGTCTTTGCCCGGGCTTCTTCTGCCCTATGGGACTCGGTGGAGTGTCTTTTGCCTGACCTCCCTGAGTGTCCTTGCGCTGACGTAGCTCGTCTTCTTCACGAAGGCCGATAGATGGCGCGGTTTACCATTCGGTCCGCCGTTGACACTACCGATTCGGTGGGTCGGGCAATGGCGAGGTCCGTTGCTTTGCGCCGCCATGCTTGGCTGCGCGACGGGGTTTCCCCGAAAATGTCCGTGACAGTCTCCGGGACTTACCATTTGATGGTGTGTCCCTGTTTGACGCACATGCGGACTCTGCGGTTCACCGCCTTCTGTCTACCCTTCCGTAGTGTGTCTTGCTTCATGTTGGCCCTGGGTTCATGCTGTAATGCCTGAACGGCCTAAGCGGCTTCTCGCCGTATTTGCTTTCTTTCATGCAGCAGGTCAGCTGCTTATTTTTCTGAATCACTATGGCCTAGTGATTCAGGTTGCACGCCCTTACTCCAAGGGTTATGTGTTCGGAACCTGTGGTTTCTGTGTTCCCAATTTACGTCCTCTGTCTATGAGCTCACGCTCAAGAGGTGCCCCTTGTTCGGGTTGATGCTTACCCTATGTGGGGTATTTGTTCGCTATTGTCATAGCTGCCTTCTTCCCACTGCAGTCTTTGTACGCTTCTGTGGGGCCCTTTTAATAGGTTTGTTCGGCGGCTGTGCCTGTGCGCTTTACTGCTGCTGCATGCCCTCCCGGGGCCTTCTTGCGGTCCATTTATTGGGCTCTCTCATAGTGGCTGCTGCTGGTCTGTGGCACTCCCTGCATCTCACTAATCCATTTCTTGAGGCCGGACGGGCTTCAGGTCCCTGCCGTCTCGTCTTGGTTCTTTCTCTGCGGCCGTTCCATCTGTGGACTGCCTATCACAGGGCCCTGTCGCTGTGATCTATTACGTTCAGTGACTGCTCCCTAGTATGCTCTCACAGGCTGGTGCGTTTTCCGGCACCTTTCCGTTGCACATCTACTCTCCTATACCTGTGCTGCGTAGTCCTTTCATGTTTGGACTTCGCTCTCCGTGGTGGCATTCTGGCCCCAGACATTGATGCTGTCATTGTCTTGTGCCTTGCTTTTTTGGCCACTTCCCCTGCCAGGGCTTTCCATTTCCCTGCTGCATTCCGCACAGGTGTTGTCCTGTTTTTCCTTCCAGCTACGGTTGCTGCTCTCAGCGGGAGTGTTCTCCTCCGAACAGTGTTTTCTATGGTGGAGTATTGTGCGTATATCCTCCGCAACGTTTCGTAGTGTCTCCTTCCAGTACTGCTCGGCCTCCCTGTCTGTCTCACGGTAGCCAGTGGATCTTTCCTACCGCTTGTGGCTATTGTGTCTGGCTCTGGGCCAGTACCGCTGCTACATGGCTGTTGGTGCTATGGTGTTTTTTCTTTCTCACCTCATCCACCGGGCTGGGCCCTGTCTTCTTAGGTCCTGTCCGGCGTACTACACACACCCAGTCCTCCCGCAGGCGTACTCTTCCTTGTGGTGGCTGTGGTCTTGTTCCTCACTTTCGTGAGCGCAAGTCTTCGACGTGTGTTAGTATCTGAAAGAGACACGTTAGTGACAGATTCCTTACCTTAGAATATCCCCAGGCGTCAGGCTAGATCCGGAAAGTTTTTGCGTAGCAGTACCCTTGCGCGTCGGTAGGCGGCGTCGTGCGGCTCCGCGTCCGTCGTCGGCGTCGTGATCGCCGGGATGACGTCGCGGGCAGTACTTAGGCGCCGCCCCTGCGCGCTGACGTCAGTTCTTCTTTTCCGCGCCAGTAAGCGCAGATCCGGGAAGAGCAGTGCCCTAGTCACTTTTTGACTATCTTTTTTGGTGAATTTTTCACTGTTTCTTCAACGTGTCTTCACGACTCATAAGGTGTCGTAGGGATGCCCGGCTTTAAGCCCTGCGAGGAATGTGGTCGCATGATGTCGATCACGGACCCGCACCTCGAGTGTCTCTTTTGTCTCGGCCGAGACCACGACACGAAGTCGTGTCCTGACTGCCGGAAACTTCATCCGAAGGCTTTGCGACAGCGGTCTCGAAAGCTCCTCGAAGTCCGGCATTCGGCTCCATGCCGCACCAAACCCCGGTCCCGGGAGAGGTCGAGGGGCCGGACGCGGAGTCCCCGCCGTTCGTCGGAATCCAAGTCTTCGCGCTCCTCCGGTAAGTCGAAGCACAAGAAGTCTAAGCGGCGTCATCGCTCTAAGACTTCGCCTCGCCGGTCTCGCGACTTGGCTGAGGTCCCTGTCGGCACCGTCCGCGGCCCCGGACGTGCCTGTCGAGTTACCCCCGCATTACCCGCCCTACCCGAGTTCGGGGGCGACTCCGGCCGATATACAGGAATTCCTGTCGGCCATGGCCCGCCTCTTCGGGCCTCAAGGTCCCTCCGGTGCGCCTTCGGGCCCTGATGGGGTTGCTCCGGCGTCGCCGTCGACTCCGGTCCCGGCGTCGCCTGTCCCACCGGCCTTCGTCCCGGCCTCGGCCCCGGCTCCGGTGGTGCCGCAACCCCCATCGACGCCGGTTGACCTAACCACGCCTCCGCCGACGCCGATGTCCCCGGTGCCGTTTCCGACGCCGTCCTGGGCTCCGGGCGGCGTCGTTCCCCGGTTCTCTCCGGGTCCGGACATGGAGCCGGACCGGCGTCGCCCGACGCCGGTTCCGCGCCGATGAGACCTTGGGTCCCTGATGTCCCTCCTCCTCCATATTTTCAACCTGAGGAGGACCAGGAGAGCTGGGAGGGTCTGAGGACCCTCTCACACAACAGTGCGAGTTTGACCCGGACTGGGTTGAGGAACTTGGGGATGCCAGTGGTCTGGATACCTCCCCTGACTCTGGCATGCTGTCTCCTCCCGTGGCAACGGAGGAGGGGCTAATTTTGCAACGGTGTTGCGTAGAGCTGCTGGAGCCTTGAATCTCCAGTTGCCTACGGTGGCCGTCAGGACTAACATCCTGACTGAAGTGCTTCAGCCGGCGGCCTCCTCTTTGGAGACTGTGCTGCCGTTCAACGATGCACTGACTGACGTTCTTTTGGGTGCCTGGTCCAAACCCACCACAGGGGCTCCTGTGGATAGGAACGTGGCCCGACGCCATCGCCCTGCTCCGGGTGACCCCCTGTTTCTCTCCCAACACCCCACCCCTGAGAGCTTGGTTGTCCAAGCCTCTGCCTCCCAAACCTCCTTCCCTACCGCCCCTCCGGATAGGGAATCCAAGCGCCTGGATCACTTTGGGAAGAAGGCTTTCTCTTCCTCCAGTGCTGGCTTGCGGTCTGTTAATACCGCTTGCCTCTTGGGCCGATACACCCACTCCCTGTGGGATTCGGTGGCGACTGTTTTGCCGCAGTGTTCTGAGGAGGTCCAGACACTGCTTACCCGCGCCATTGCGGAAGGGCGTGACGCGGCTAAATATACCATCCGCTGTGGCCTTGATACCGCCGACTCGCTGGGCAGATCGCTTGCAACGACGGTGGCGCTGCGTCGCCACGCCTGGCTGAGAACCACTGGTTTTCAGGGGATGTCCAGAATACACTCATGGACATGCCCTTTGATGGAGTCGGTCTTTTTGGTTCGAAGGCAGACCATGCGCTGGAGCGTTTCAAGGACTCACGGGCTACTGCTAAGTCCCTGGGCCTTGCTGTTGTGCGCCCTCCGCTCACGTCTGCTTTTCGCCCCTTTCGTGGCCACGGAAGGGCGCCCAGTCACGTCCACAGCCCGGCCAACGGCCCGCGCAGCAAGCGCCTTCGCGTGGCCGAGGACGTGGATACCGCCGTGGCGGTTCGGGCAACCAGCGTGCGGGTCAGGCCACCACCTCCAACCCGTCCGCGGCCTCCAAGCCCTCCTAGTCCCTCCTTTCAGGTGCACAGCACGCCAGTCGAGGGCAGGGTCCGCCATCACCTTCACCACTGGCGTCCCATCACCTCGGACAGGTGGGTCTTGGACATTGTCCGAAGGGGCTACTCCCTCCCCTTCGAGACCACCCCCCAGCCATGCCACCTCAATTCCACCGCATGTCAGGGGATCACTTGGTGCTTCTACAGAAGGAAGTCACGGCCCTCTTGGCCAAGAGGGCCATCGAGCATGTTCCGACCCCAGAAGTAGGGCGTGGTTGCTACTCCCACTACTTTCTGGTGCCCAAAAGGACAAGGAGGACATGCGTCCTATCTTGGACCTCCGGAACGTCAATCGCTTCCTCCGGAAGGAGAAGTTCAAGATGCTCACCCTAGCTCAGGTCTTGACTGCCCTCGACCCGGAGACTGGCTGGTAGCGTTGGACTTGCAGGACGCCTATTTCCACATCCCCGTCCTGCCGGCCCACCGGCGTTGCCTTCGGTTCACGGTAGGCCTCGAGCATTTTCAGTTCACCGTGCTCCCCTTTGGCCTTACCAGTGCCCCTCGGGTGTTCACGAAAGTGATGGCGGTGGTCGCAGCTCATCTGCGCCGAGCAGGGGTTTCAGTCTTCCCCTACCTCGGCGACTGGCTGCTGAAGGCGGGCTCGTCCCAGGCAGTCGTCTCCCACCTCCAGACTACGGCCGAACTCCTGCACTCGCTGGGGTTCTCCATCAATGTGCCGAAGTCGCATCTGATTCCTTCTCCACAGCTCCTTTTCATCGGAGCAGTTCTGGACCACGACGCAGTTTCGGGCCTATCCTCCCGAACGGCGAGTCCGGGATATTCAGGCTATGATTCCGATCTTTCAGCCTTTATCCTGGGTTTCGGTGCGGATGACCCTGAGGCTGATGGGCCTCATGGCCTCCTGCATCCTGCTGGTCAATCATGCCAGATGGCATATGCGGGCTCTGCAGTGGGACCTGAAGTTCCAGTGGGCGCAGCACCAGGGCAACCTGTCCGATCACGTCCAGATCTCGGAGGGGACTGCAACACAGTTGCAGTGGTGGCTCTCGAACCGGCAATGGGTCATGGGCAGATCCCTCTCCCTTCCCCAGCCAGAGCATACAGTTGTGACGGACGCGTCCCTTCTGGGATGGGGCGGTCACATGGGAGAGGCGGAGATCAGAGGCCTCTGGTCTCCGGCGGAGTCCCGGCTCCATATCAACCTTCTGGAGCTCCGGGCGATCCGACTTGCACTGAAGGCATTCCTTCCCTCTGTCAAAGGGAAGGTAGTGCAGGTGTTCACCGACAACACCACCGCCATGTGGTACTGCAACAAACAGAGGCGGGGTGGGGTCGTGGACCCTTTGTCCAGGAGGCTCTGCGCCTCTGGACATGGCTGGAACATCAGGGCATGTTCCTGATGGTTCAACACCTGGCAGGTTCCCTGAACGCCAGGGCGGACGAACTCAGCCGCAGGTGCATGATGGATCCCGAATGGCGTCTTCACTCGGAAGTGGCGCAAGGACTCTTTCTACAGTGGGGAGAGCCTTGGTTAGATCTATTCGCCACCGAAGAAGAACGCGCAATGTCATCAGTTCTGCGCGTTGGAATTTCCAAGGCGGCACTCGCTCGGCGGCGCTTTTCGTCACGAGTGGAGTTGCGGTCTATTGTACGCCTTTCCGCCTATACCACTTCTACCCAGAGTGTTGAAGAAGATTCGGCACGACCGGGCCCAAGTCATTCTTGTGGCTCCGGACTGGGCTCGAAGAGTTTGGTATCCCGAGCTACTCAGTATGAGCGTAGATCCCCGATCCGTCTGCCTCTTCGGGAGGATCTTCTGTCGCAGCAGCAGGGGACGGTCCTCCACCCGAACCTGTCCAGTCTACACCTGCTTGCGTGGAGATTGAGCGGCGGCAGTTGATTCCTTTCGACTTGCCTCCCGAAGTTTGTGATGTGATTCTGGCAGCCAGGCGTCCCTCCACTAAGGTGGTATACGCCTGCAGGTGGAACAAATTTGTGGCATGGTGCACAGCAAAGGCTGTGAACCCCCTTTCTGCCCCTCTTTCTGAGGTCCTTCTGTTCCTTCTTTCTCTGGCCCAACAGGGTTCTGCCCTGGGTACCATCAAGGGTTATCTCTGTGCTATCTCGGCCTTCCTCAGGCTCCCTGATCAGCCCTCCCTTTTCAAGTCCCCTGTTGTTAACAGGTTCTTAAAAGGCATTACACACCTCTTTCCTCCTGTTCCATTTGTGATGCCTCAGTGGGACTTGAACTTGGTTCTTACCTTTTTAATGTGCGCTCCCTTTGAGCCTCTGCATAACTGTCCTCTTCGTCTTCTGACTCTAAAGACAGCCTTTCTGGTGGCCATCACCTCCGCTCGGCGGGTGAGTGAGCTCCAGGCTCTATCTTGCAAACCTCCCTTTCTGTCTGTTCATCCAGACAAGGTTGTTCTTCGGACGCGTCCGTCCTTCTTGCCAAAGGTGGTTACTGCCTTTCACATTGGGCAGACCATCACTTTGCGTACCTTCTTTCCGCCTCCGCATCCTTCCAGAGAGGAAGAGAGGCTCCACCGTCTGGACCCAAAACGTGCGCTCTCCTTCTATATCGACCGCACAAAACACTTCCGGGTGGATGACCAGCTCTTTGTTGGCTACGTGGGCGCCAAAAAGGTCGGGCGGTGCACAAGAGGACCATCTCCCGCTGGGTTACCTTGTGCATCAAGACCTGCTATTCTTTGGCTAGAAGGAGCCTCCTGTTGGGCTGCGTGCCCATTCCACCAGAGCAACGGCTGCTACCACGGCCTTGGGCCGCGGTGTTCCGCTGCCGGTTATTTGTCAGGCAGCTACGTGGGCCTCGCTGCACACGTTTACAAAGCATTACTGCCTTGACAGTCAGGTCCGGAGGGACGGCTTCTTTGGCCGTTCTGTCCTCCAGGACTTCCTTGTCTGATCTTTGTTCGCAGACCCACCACCGGGGTTGGTATTGCTGGGGTATCTATTCTAAGGTAAGGAATCTGTCACTAACGTGTCTCTTTCAGATGCACAAGTTACTAACTTGTGTAGCGATATATCTGTAAGAGACAGTAGTTAGTGACAGATTCCTACCGCCCACCATCCTCCCCGTTCTGCGAACTGATTTCTAGGGTTAAGGACATCTCTTTCAGGGCCCTAGTATTTTTCAGACACCTATGTCAGCTTCTTGCATGGCTCTGCGTTCCTGGCGCGGAAAGTCGTGTACAGAACTGACGTCAGCGCGCAGAGGCGGCGCCTAAGTACTGCCCGCGACGTCATCCCGGCGATCACGACGCCGACGACGGACGCGGAGCCGCACGACGCCGCCTACCGACGCGCAAGGGTACTGCTACGCAAAAACTTTCCGGATCCAGCCTGACGCCTGGGGATATTCTAAGGTAAGGAATCTGTCACTAACTACTGTCTCTTACAGATATATCGTTACACAAGTTAGTAACTTGTGCTTTGCCGGCTCTCTTTCACACGATACACCTATTAGTGCGTCTCTCGTGTCTCAGCTTTTGCTCCTGGCGCTTTATGGGGCCTTCTCCTTTCCATGGTGTGGTTCTGGCGGTACATACGGTTTCTCTTGTGTACTTCTGTTCCCTACATTCGTGGCACTAGTTGTTGCCATTCTTCTCTGCCCTTCTGCCTTTTCATGCCCGCCCTTTCACGTGTCTGGTGCATAGGCCACAGTGCATTAGCAGGTCTTGTGTTTCCTTTAACACTGCCTCATCCTGGGAGTCATCTGAAAGAGACACGTTAGTGACAGATTCCTTACCTTAGAATATCCCCAGGCGTCAGGCTGGATCCGGAAAGTTTTGCGTAGCAGTACCCTTGCGTGTCGGTAGGCGGCGTCGTGCGGCTCCGCGTCCGTCGTCGGCGTCGTGATCGCCGGGATGACGTCGCGGGCAGTGCTGGACGCCGCCCCTGCGCGCTGACGTCAGTTCTTCTTTTTCCGCGCCAGTAAGCGCAGATCCGGGAAGAGCAGTGCCTAGTCAATTTTTGACTAAATTTTTTGGTGATTTTTTCACTGTTTCTTTCGAGTCATTTCGACTCCTAGGTGTCGGTAGGGATGCCCGGCTTCAAGCCATGCGACGTCTGTGGTCGAATGATGTCGATCACAGACCCGCATTTAGAGTCTCTCTACTGTCTCGGCCGAGACCACGACACAAAGTCGTGCCCCGACTGCCGGGCCTTACACCCGAAGGCTTTGCGAGAGCGGTCTCGAAAGCTCCTCGAGGTCCGGCAGTCGGCTCCGCGCCGCAGCCAGCCCCGGTCCCGTGAGAGGTCGAGGGGCCGGTCGTGGAGCCCCCGCCGGTCGTCTGAGTCCAAGTCTTCGCACTCCTCGGGTAAGTCGAAGCACAAAAAGTCTAAGAAGCATCATCGCTCTAAGACTTTGCCTCGCCGGTCTCGCGACTCGGCAGAGGCCCCTGTCGGCACCGTCCCCGCCCCGCGGCCCCGGACGTGCCTGTGGAGCCGCCCCTGCAATACCCGTCCTTTCCGGGTTCGGGGCGACTCCGGCTCAAACTACTGAGAATTCCTGTCGGCCATGGCCCGCCTCTTCGGGCCTCAAGGTCCCTCCGGTGCGCCTTCGGGCCCCGCGGGCCTGATGGGGTTGCTCCGGCATCGCCCGGCGATTCCGGTCCCGGCGTCGCCCGTCCCGCCAGCCTTCGATCCCGGCCTCGATCCCGGCTCCGGTGGTGCCGCAGCCCCCATCGACGCCGGTTGACCTAACCACGCCTCCGCCGGCGCCGATGTCCCCGGTGCCGTTCCTGACGCCGCCCGGGGCTCCGGGCGGCGTCGTTCCCCGGCTCTCTCCGAGTCCGGACATGGAGCCGGACCGGCGTCGCTCGACGCCGGCTCCGATGAGACCTTGGGTCCCAAATATCCCTCCTCCTCCATATTTTGAACCAGAGGAGGACCAGGAGAGCTGGGAGGGGTCGGAAGACCCTCTCACACAGCAGTGTGAGTATGATCAGGACTGGGCAGAGGAACTTGGGGATGCCAGTGGTCTGGACACTTCTCCTGACATTGGCATGCTGTCTCCTCCTTCCGTGGCTACGGAGGAGGGAGCAAATTTCGCAACGGTGTTGCGTAGAGCAGCTGGAGCCTTGCACCTCCAATTGTCTACAGTGGCTGTCAGGACTAACCTCCTGACGGAAGTGCTTCAGCCGGCAGCTACCTCCTCGGAGCCATTGCTGCCGTTTAATGTTGCACTGTCTGACGTTCTTTTGGGCACCTGGTCCAAGCCCGCCACAGGGGCTCCTGTGGATAGGAACGTGGCCCGACGCCATCGCCCTGCTCCGGGCGACCCCTTGTTTCTCTCTCAACATCCCACCCCCGAGAGCTTGGTTGTCCAAGCCTCTGCCTCCCAAACCGCCTTCCCTACCGCCCCTCCGGATATGGAATCCAAACGCCTGGACCAATTTGGGAAGAAGGCTTTTTCTTCCTCCAGTGCTGGCTTGCGGTCCGTCAACACCGCTTGCCTTTTGGGACGATATTCCCACTCCCTGTGGGATTCGGTGGCGACTGTTTTGCCCCAGTGTTCTGAGGTGGTCCAGACACTGCTTACCCGCACCATTGCGGAAGGTAGGGATGCGGCAAAGTACACCATACGTTGTGGCCTTGATACCGCCGACTCGCTGGGCAGATCGCTTGCAACGACGGTGGCGCTGCGTCGCCACGCCTGGCTGAGAACAACTGGTTTCTCGGGTGATGTCCAGAATACACTCATGGACATGCCCTTTGATGGAGTCGGTCTTTTTGGTTCCAAAGCAGACCATGCGCTGGAGCGTTTTAAGGACTCACGGGCTACTGCCAAGTCCCTGGGCCTTTCTGCTGTGCGCCCTCCGCTAACCTCTGCTTTTTGCCCCTTTTGTGGCCACGGAAGGGGCGCCCAGTCACGTCCGCTGCCCAGCCACCGGCCCGCGCAGCAAGCGTCTTCGCGTGGCCGAGGACGTGGATACCGCCGTGGCGGTTCGGGCAACCAGCGTGCGGGTCAGGCCACCACCTCAACCCGTCCGTGGCCTCCAAGCCCTCCTAGTCCCACCTTTCAGGTGCACAGCACACCAGTAGGGGGCAGGTTCCGCCATCACCTTCAACACTGGCGTGCCATCACCTCGGACAGGTGGGTCTTGGACATTGTCCGAAGGGGCTACTCCCTCCCCTTCGAGACCACCCCCCCAGCCATGCCACCTCAATTCCACCGCATGTCAGGGGATCACTTGGTGCTTCTGCAGAAGGAAGTCACGGCCCTCTTGGCCAAGAGGGCCATCGAGCATGTTCCGACCCCAGAAGTAGGACGTGGTTGCTACTCCCACTACTTTCTGGTGCCCAAAAAGGACAAGGAGGACATGCGTCCTATCTTGGACCTCCGGAACGTCAATCGCTTCCTCCGGAAGGAGAAGTTCAAGATGCTCACCCTAGCTCAGGTCTTGACTGCCCTCGACCCTGGAGACTGGTTGGTAGCGTTGGACTTGCAGGACGCTTATTTCCACATCCCCGTCCTGCCGGCCCACCGGCGTTACCTGTGGTTCACGGTAGGCCTCGAGCATTTTCAGTTCACCGTGCTCCCCTTTGGCCTTACCAGTGCCCCTCGGGTGTTCACGAAAGTGATGGCGGTGGTCGCAGCTCATCTGCGCCGGGCAGGGGTTCCAGTCTTCCCCTACCTCGACGACTGGCTGCTGAAGGCGGGCTCGTCCCAGGCAGTCGTCTCCCACCTCCAGACTACGGCTGAACTCCTGCACTCGCTGGGGTTCTCCATCAATGTGCCGAAGTCACATCTGATTCCTTCTCCACAGCTCCTTTTCATCGGAGAAGTTCTGGACACGACGCAGTTTCGGGCTTATCCTCCCGAACGGCGAGTCCGGGATATTCAGGCTATGATTCCGATCTTTCAGCCTTTATCCTGGGTTTCGGTACGGATGACCCTGAGGCTGCTGGGCCTCATGGCCTCCTGCATCCTGCTGGTCGATCATGTCAGATGGCATATGCGGGCTCTGCAGTGGGACCTGAAGTTCCAGTGGGCGCAGCACCAGGGCAACCTGTCCGATCACGTCCAGATCTCGGAGGGGACTGCAAAACAGTTGCAGTGGTGGCTCTCGAACCGGCAATGGGTCATGGGCAGATCCCTCTCCCTTCCCCAGCCAGAGCACACAGTTGTGACGGACGCGTCCCTTCTGGGATGGGGCGGTCACATGGGAGAGGCAGAGATCAGGGGCCTCTGGTCTCCGGCGGAGTCCCGGCTCCATATCAACCTTCTGGAGCTCCGGGCGATCCAACTTGCACTCAAGGCATTCCTTCCCTCTGTCAAAGGGAAGGTAGTGCAGGTGTTCACAGACAACACCACCGCCATGTGGTACTGCAACAAACAAGGCGGGGTGGGGGTCGTGGACCCTATGTCCAGGAGGCTCTGCGCCTCTGAACATGGCTGGAACATCAGGGCATATTCCTGATGGTTCAACACCTGGCAGGTTCCCTGAACGCCAGGGCGGACGAACTCAGCCGCAGGTGCATGATGGATCACGAATGGCGTCTTCACTCGGAAGTGGCGCAAGGACTCTTTCTACAGTGGGGAGAGCCTTGGTTAGATCTATTCGCCACCGAAGAGAACGCGCAATGTCAGCAGTTCTGCGCGTTGGAATTTCCAAGGCGGCACTCGCTCGGCGACGCTTTTCGTCGCGAATGGAGTTGCGGTCTGTTGTACGCCTTTCCGCCTATACCACTTCTACCCAGTGTTGAAGAAGATTCGGCGCGACCGGGCGCAAGTCATCCTTGTGGCTCCGGACTGGGCTCGAAGAGTTTGGTATCCCGAGCTACTCAGTATGAGCGTCGGTCCCCCAATCCGTCTGCCTCTTCGGGAGGATCTTCTGTCGCAGCAGCGGGGGACGGTCCTCCACCCGAACCTGTCCAGTCTCCACCTGCTTGCGTGGAGATTGAGCGGCGGCAGTTGATTCCTTTCGACTTGCCTCCCGAAGTTTGTGATGTGATTCTGGCAGCCAGGCGTCCCTCCACTAAGGTGGTATACGCCTGCAGGTGGAACAAGTTTGTGGCATGGTGCACAGCAAAGGCTGTGAATCCCCTCTCTGCCCCTCTTTCTGAGGTTCTTCTGTTCCTTCTTTCTCTGGCCCAACAGGGTTCTGCCCTGGGTACCATCAAGGGCTATCTTTGTGCCATTTCGGCCTTCCTCAGGCTTCCTGATCAGCCCTCCCGATCAGCCCTCCCTTTTCAAGTCCCCTGTTGTTAACAGGTTCCTAAAAGGCATTACACACCTCTTCTCTCCTGTTCCGTTTGTGATGCCTCAGTGGGACTTGAACTTGGTTCTTACTTTTCTCATGTGCGCTCCCTTTGAGCCTCTACATAACTGTCCTCTTCGTCTTCTGACTCTGAAGACTGCCTTTCTGGTGGCCATCACCTCCGCTCGGCGGGTGAGTGAGCTCCAGGCTCTATCATGCAAACCTCCCTTTCTGTCTGTTCATCCAGACAAGGTTGTTCTTCGGACGCGTCAGTCCTTCTTGCCAAAGGTGGTTACTGCCTTCCACATTGGGCAGACCATCACTTTGCCCACCTTCTTTCCGCCTCCGCATCCTTCCAGAGAGGAAGAGAGGCTCCACCGTCTGGACCCAAAACGTGCGCTTTCTTTTTATATCAACCGCACACAACACTTCCGGGTGGATGACCAGCTCTTTGTGGGCTACGTGGGCGCCAAAAAGGTCGGGCGGTGCACAAGAGAACCATCTCCCGCTGGGTAACCTTGTGTATCAAAGCCTGCTATTCTTTGGCTAAGAAGGAGCCTCCTGTTGGGCTGCGTGCCCATTCCACCAGGGCAACGGCTGCTACCACGGCTTTAGGCCGCGGTGTTCCGCTGCAGGATATCTGTCAGGCAGCTACGTGGGCCTCGCTGCACACATTTACAAAGCATTACTGCCTTGACAGTCAGGTCCGGAGGGACGGCTTCTTTGGCCGTTCTGTCCTCCGGGACTTCCTTGTCTGATCTTTGTTCGCAGACCCACCACCGGGGTTGGTATTGCTGGGGTATCTATTCTAAGGTAAGGAATCTGTCACTAACGTGTCTCTTTCAGATGCACAAGTTACTAACTTGTGTAACGAGATATCTGTAAGAGACAGTAGTTAGTGACAGATTCCTTACCGCCCCACCCATCCTCCCCGTTCTGCGAACTGATTTCTAGGGTTAAGGTCATCCCTTCCAGGGCCCTAGTATTTTTCAGACACCTATGTCAGCTTCTTGCATGGCTCTGCGTTCCTGGCTCGGAAAGTCGTGTACAGAACTGACGTCAGCGCGCAGGGGCGGCGTCTAAGTACTGCCCGCGACGTCATCCCGGCGATCACGACGCCGACGACGGACGCGGAGCTGCACGACGCCATCTACCGACGCACAAGGGTACTGCTGCGCAAAACTTTCCGGATCCAGCCTGACGCCTGGGGATATTCTAAGGTAAGGAATCTGTCACTAACTACTGTCTCTTACAGATATATCGTTACACAAGTTAGTAACTTGTGCATCAGCATCCTTCCGCTGCTGTTCTCACTTCCACGGTGCTTTTGCATGTCCGTCCTGCCTGCTCGGACTCGGTCCATTCTTGTACCCTAGCTACACCTTTCTCTTTTGAAAGTCCATCAGTTCCTGGGGATCCCTCATATTATACAATTGGTTCCTCCCCTTTTTCGGAAGGTATCCACTTTTATTCCGCACTGCCCTTCTGGTTTTGTGCTCACTTTCTCCTCTGTTTCACCAACAAGAATTTCCTGCTGCCCTGGGCAGCTTTAATGCCATTGCCTCTCATTGTTGGCCACTCCCTATGGAGTATCCTAATCCGGTGTTGGCCACTCTGCCAGTTCTGCCCCCACTGTGTTTAGCTGGTTGGTTGACACTTCTGTTCCACAAACAACTTAGTGGGGTTCTCTCGCAGACCCGCCTCCTTTAAGGTATGGCTTTGGTATCTATTCTAAGTTAAGGAATCTGTGGCTAGATGTCTCTATCAGATGTACGAGTTACTTACCTTCGGTAACGATGTATCTGGTAGAGACGTTGTCTAGCCGCAGATTCCTTAACGCCCACCCATCCTCCCCGATCTGCGAGGACCTGTTCAGGTGGGGTTTCTGCATTCGCCTCCCTTGGAGTGGTTTATCCTCCTACGGGGCGGTATCTTTCGCCACCCTCCCCGTCAGGCTTATTCTTTGGATTTACTTGTTCTCCTTCTCCCAATCTCATGTTTGGGCAATAGGTTCAGGTGTCCTTCTGTGTTTTCTCCCATCAGTTTCCTCCAGTATGGGGCCTACTGGTGTTCTCTACCCTTCCACCCACCTTCTCCGTTGCCACTCCTACAGTCCATTAGTTTTGAGGTCTTTCTGGGCTGTTCCTCAGTCCAATGGTTCTATCATAGGGGACAGAGTCTCCCTATTTCTTTCTTAATCCTCTGGGTTGGGGCTTTCTTGCCTGTCGCTGTTGGCTCAATTCATTACTCCTTTTGCTTCAGGAGAGAGCATTCTCTCGCTTTTGTGGGGTTGCTTTTCATTCCCTTCATCGAGTGCAGACTTTCTGTCGTCTGCCTCGGTCTTCTTTTTATACATCTATTTCCCTCGGGGGTGACATTCACTTCGCTTTTGCGAAATAGCTTCTCTGCTCTTTCCTTTCAACACCTTTCCGTCAACAGTGCTTCTCACTGTTGTTCATGGTGCTTTCTCACCCATTTTCTTTTTTATTCGCACACTGTTCCCATACTCTCACAGTTTTGCTGGGGGCTCCGCGTTGTGGCGTGGAAAAGTTCCTCCGAAGAAAACTGACGTCAGCGTGCCGGGGGGGGGTCCTATGTAGCTCCACTGACGTCATGTCCGGGGACGACGTCAGGGCGGAGCCAGGCGGTCGCCGCCCCCCGGCGCGCAGAAGTACTGCTGCGCAAAGATTTTTACGGATCCAGTCTGACGGATGGGGATATTCTAAGTTACGGAATCTGCGGCTAGACAACGTCTCTACCAGATACATCGTTACCGAAGGTAAGTAACTCGTACTTCAAGCTATAGTCAAGCATTTTGTTACATGGAATCTCTCCGACTGTATTAGTAGGAAAGTGTTTTGATGTTAGCAATCCCCACCGACAAACCCTAGCAGTAGAAGCCTTTCACTTCGAAAATCCTTGTTATACTCTTTTAGAAGGGGCTTCATTTTGTTTTACCAGCTGTAATTATGTATGTATATATATGATTTTCTGACTGTATGCCTGATGATTACCTTGTGAGGCAGGTTATGCTCAGTTCAGTGAGACTGAGTTGGTTATGGTGGCCAGCCAATGATAAAGGCATTAGGCTTAAATTTTAAATTGGTTCACTGGAAACTTTGACAGATGCCATAGGTAGGAGCTGTTTATTATGAAAAGTTACAACCAAGTCAGTAGACAGACCTATTTATTGTGAAATGCATGTTAAAGCAATGGGCTTTTAAGGATGGATTGTTATCACACTGTGTTTAAGGCTGTATACCAGGTTTTCTACATATAATCTCACAGATCACCGTACTAGGCAAGGGTTTTGATGTTGGCCATCTCCTCTGACAAACTCTTGGAGTTGAAGATTTACAATGGGATAATCCTTGTTAGGCCCTTTTTTTTTTTTTGGGGAGTTTTATATAGCTTGAACTCGACCCGAAGGTATCCGGTATTAGAGCGCTTTACATGAGCACCAGTTGCGTTACAGATGGACACATTCATTTTGTTAGGCACAGGGAGATTAAGTAATTTGCCCAGAATCACAGGATGTTGAGCGTCCCTGCCGAGACTCGAACCCGGTTCCCCAACTTCGAGGTCGAACAGTCTAGCTGTAGGGCCACATCCTCTCCCCTACTTGTGCTCAAAGCTTGTGTTCAATATAGGTTAGATATATTAGTTATGGTAACAAGCCAATTTTAAAGGATCTAGGCCTGATTGGTTCACTAGAAAAAGTTAGGTCAGATGGTGTATTGTTATTACACCTTGTTAAAGCCTGTATACTGATGTTTTGTTAAATAGAATCACACTAATTACCATAGTAGGCAAGGGTTTGGGGCGTGATTACCCTTTTGATAAAACATGTGGGTAGAAGATTTGTACTGTGATGATCCTTGCTAGACCCTCTTAGGAGGACCTGGCCGATTTAGGTATCTGCCAGGATGTAGTAATAAAAACACATCAATAACAAATACACACATACATATAAAAATATGCATTACTAGAGGGATTTTGATCAGACCTCTGTTGCTATTGCTCTGTTTGAGTGTCATTCTCGCTCGCATTCCAGCCATGTCAACATACAGTATAGGAAAATGGGTCAGGCCACTTCACCCATTGCTCCATTTCCCTGTGAGAGGCCGATTCTTTGCCTGATCGCATGTACACCTTTACCTGAAAATGAGTGCACTACAGTCCATGGCTGCTGGGCCAGTTCTTTATTTTATCCATTTTTAGAGCATACCGCAGATCCCCTGGAAGTGCTGACAGGCACCTCACCTGCTGCACATTTCATCTACAGGAAACAGACACGCGGCAACTGCAGATACCAACAATGATTGGAACTGTTTATTGGCTAATGTAAGATCACTGCCCAAACATGCGGCTAATATATGGGACCTGTTCTCTTCCAACAATCCCCAAGTAGGGTTTTTAACAGAAACATGGACCAAACCCCACTCCAACCCTGACATAGCAGTAGCACTACCCGATGGCTACCACATATTAAAATTAGATAGACCCCATAGGACAGGGGGGGGAATTGCCATAGTATACAAAAGTTCGACTAACATTATCATTCTAGAACAAGCAAGTAACGATCAGCTGGAAATTATGGTTTTCAGTATGAATCTGCACCACAATGTTAACTGGAAAGGAGCTATAGTCTATCGTCCACCTGGACCACTAACCAATGCCATCTCACTGATCATTGAACTCATTGCCCCACATGTCATTTCCTCCAGAAATTTCCTTCTTCTTGGTGATTTTAACATACATAGTGAAATTTTAGATAACCCAGAGACTTCATCTTTCTTGGCCGAACTGGCTGCACTTAACCTTACTGTAATTAACAAAGAGGCTACTCACCAGGCAGGACATACGTTGGACATCATTTTAACTAACTCCCCTGACCTTTCATATGTTGCTACGACTCCTCTGACCTGGTCGGACCATTCGATGGTCGAATTTCGCATCAACAATCATAAGGCCCACCCCACTCCCAAATACCATCTTAACAAAGGCTATAGAAAGTGGAATTTAATTACACCAGAACTCTTTGAAGGGACATTTTGTCCACCTCATTATGCGAATACAGACAATGTGGAGAAACGCCTAACCTCTTTTAACACCAGACTACTTGCCACGCTAGATAGCTTAGCACCCCAGAAAAAAAGGCCCCACTAGCATAAAACGAAGCCAGGCCCCGTGGTATTCGACCTCTTTACGACTAGAAAAAGGCGCTTGCAAAAACTCGAACGCCATTGGCGCCGCTACCAAAACATTTCAGGCAAAGAAAAATTCAAGGCGGCGTTAAATCATTACCACCGCAACCTAAGAAATGCAAGAAAGACCCATATCGCAGCCGCTCTCGAACAAGCCGGGAGCTCTCAGAAATGCCTCTATCAAATACTAAAAACTTTCACTAATCCTTTGGCCTGTGACACGGCGTCAGTACCCACTCAGGCGCTGTGCGATGACATTGCTAGTCACTTCACTCAGAAAATAGACATGATACATAATAAAATCACTGCTACCATGAACTCCCAACCTAATTTAGGAACAGAACCCCAACATTACCCACTGGTAACCAGCTCACTAGGAAACTTCCCTCCACTTACAATAGAAGGTACTGAAGCTCTCCTAAAGAGCGCAAAATCTGGTTCTCCGTTGGATCTGATACCTGCCAAATTAATTTCCTCTCTGGCCAAACAGCTCGCTAATCCGATTTGTAACATTCTCAACAGTTCCCTGAAGGAAGGTACCCTTCCTCCGTATTGGAAAGCTGCTCAAATACTCCCGATCAAAAAAAACCTCAAACTCTCACCTGAAGACGTAACTAACTACCGACCCATCTCACTCCTTCCCCTGCACACCAAAATTTTAGAAAAACACATCAACACTCACCTTTCCTACTTCATTGAATCTACCAATAGCTTAGATCCCTCACAATCAGGGTTTCGCCCCAGATACAGCACCGAGTCAACTCTGGTGGCAGTAACAGACAACATTAGGATGCTATTGGACAAAGGTCAGGCGGTACTTTTGGTGCTGCTTGACCTATCCGCTGCATTCGACACCATATCTCACCAAATTCTACTCAGTAGACTGAGGGGTATAGGCATCACAGGACTAGCTTTGAAATGGTTAACTAACTTTTTAGCTGATAGAACTCAGACCATTAACCTGGGTCCGTACCACTCAAAGACCACAAAGGTTACCAATGGAGTACCACAGGGCTCATGTCTGAGCCCTACTTTGTTCAACGTTTATGTCGCTCCCTTGGCGAGATTGTTGAGAAATCTGGGTTTCATCCCCATATCTTATGCTGATGACACCCAATTACTCCTTTCGTTTGACAAATCCAACCTCAATATTCAAACCACCTTTGGTGATGGCATGAAATCCATAGCAGAATGGATGAAATTGAATTTTCTCCAGCTGAACGCAACCAAATCGAAGATTATGCTATTTGGAGATGCCTCTGTGAAATGGTCGCCTAGTTGGTGGCCAGAGGAACTGGGTCCCACCCCTTGTCCTAAACAAGTGGTGAAAAACTTGGGAGTTCGATTGGACCAAAAACTCACTCCGAGAGAACATGTTTCCTCTACTATTGGAGCCTGCTTCCATAATCTGAGTATGCTCAGAAGAGTCTTCCCTTTCCTACCACTATCCACAAGAAAAACCTTGATTCAGGCATTGATTCTTAGCCGCTTAGATTACTGCAACGCACTACTGATTTCTGCCAATGAGAGAGACATAAATAGACTACAGGTTGTCCAAAACACAGCGGCTCGTTTGGTAACTAATGCCCCCCCAAGAACAGCCTCCTTGCCTCTGCTGCAAAAACTTCATTGGCTACCCATTCGGAAAAGGATCAATTTTAAAATTTGTTGTATGGCTTATAAAGCCGTATACAGATTAGGCCCGAGTTATATTAATGACAAATTCATTAATTACGTGCCTTCCAGAACTCTCCGTTCAGGAGACAAAGCCCTGATTATTGTCCCTCGCTTTAATAAGACTCGTCAAGGTGGTAAGGCCTTCTACCATCTGGCCCCACGCCTCTGGAATAATCTCCCCATTCAATTACGACAATGTACTGATTACCTTATATTCAGGAAATTATTGAAAACCTCACTTTTCTAACTTAGTCTCCACTTGTTCGCTTATGTGCCCATAGCGCTGAGATACCCTTATGGGGTGATTCGTGCGCTCTATAAGTGAATAAATAAATAAATAAAATGCGCCACATCCAATTAGGCCGTTGCTTTTAAACTGGACAACAATCTTGGAATGGTATTGTCCATTGTTTTCCATTCTAAGTTGACCGACATGTTTCTTCTAAATGTGTACCTGATACCTTAGGTTTGTGCTTCCAAAAGCTTGCAGAAGGACATCTCGTGCTGTGGGGCAGAGCTGCAGTGAGCCAAATTGCTAAGCCGAATAAGGGCTGCTGAGCCGTCTGCCGCATAGTGCAGGGAAAGAAACAGCCGGTGTGGTGACAGCTAGTGCCTGGATTGTTGGCGTGATCAGCAGCCCATAGGCTCTGTAACAGAGAAGCTGATCAGCCCCGCGGCCGGTGACTGCACTAGGCACCTACAGCCCTGGTGGTGCTTGGAGGCAGCCATTTTAGGCATGTGAGGCATGTGCCTTTTGGAGAGCCGTTTACCTATTCCGCCTCTTTTCCCCTGTGTCCGCTTGCTGCTGGTGTCATCGGCCTGCTGCTCCAGGTGTGAGGAGGATGGAGTGCGGCGCACAGAGAGCAGAAACAGGTGCATGGGAAAGCATCAGGAGGCCCCCCCCACGCCAGCGTTCTGTCGAAGCTCTAGCCACATCTTATCTTGGCTCATTTGACAGTGCTTCGATGAGTGTTGGGGTGGCTGGTGCAGGGGGCCAGGGCAGTTACGGTTTGCTTCTGCGCTGCTCGAGCTACCATTGCACTTTGGTACCAGGGTTTCGGGGGGGCTAGCTGCGTATTTCAGAGCTATGTAGGTCACCAGCCACAGTGGGTAGGCTGTTGCTACCGGCCCGGGTTGTGCACGCAGGTGTACAAGCTGCTGTGCTCCCCGTCTAATCCCGGTCACAGGCTTTTACTGTCTGCCCCATTACGTATCTTCTGGATACAGAAAGCTCAGTTTAGGACAGAAACTTTGGCCAACTACTCACTAATTACTTGAGTATTGGGAGTTTCGGATCTTCTGACGGGGCAAAGCCATCAAGTTCCTCAATTTTGAAGATTGTATCGCCAAGTAGGCAAGTGTTTGCACCTTCTTGAAGTTCCCAACTGAGGACAATACTGGTTCCCCCTGCAATACTGTAGCGGCTGGTGCACTCATGCCCCTGGTTTTTGGGTTTCCACTCTGGACTTGTGCTCAGTGTCTCCTCATGGTGTTCTCTAAGTTTGGGTAGCCATCCTTGGCGACCATTAAAACTGGGTGGATCAATTGCAGTGGATGTGAAGCCGGTGCCAGTGCAGCTTGCCAGCACTGCTTATGTGCAAAGGACCCATCTGTGGTGTACTTAAGCCATAATAGATTGGAAAAGATATGGAACCCCCAAACTTCAACGCCCATATTAAGGTCTAACAAGATCCGGCTGGACTGTAATGCGAAGGGGAAAAGTAATCCCTCCAAGCAAGGAAAATGTGATTCTGTTGTCAGCCAGCAAAGTAAGGTTACTGAATTGGGGCTAATCTGCCCCCCACCCGCCCCCATAAAGACAAGAATCTTAGAACACCATTCTTGATGTCAATAAGGAAATTTCTATCAAAACGTTTTTTTCAGTAAAGGATGGAAAGACATGTAGACAAAAACCTCAATCAGACAAATCTGTAAATACAAGTATTGATTTGGAGGCTCAGAAAAGTATGGATTTAGCGGGATCGTGTAGTTTATATGAAGGATCCCCCGTTCCAAGATTATCATCCTCACCATACCTAGAAGGAATAACATTGCATCCCTTGATAAATGCAACCTCTTGCACGGAAAGTACAGTGTCGGCATTGCTGGAGGTTCCAGAAAACTTAGTTGATATGGCATTGGGTCATAAGCGGAGTGAAGACAAAGTTCTCACCATCTTTCCTGACTATAGCAGAAAATATTAACCCAGCAATGTCATCCACTCTACTGGATATAATCCTGCTTATGCAAGGGACTGTAAAAGACATTTTGAAAACCTTAGTTGTGCTAAACAAAAATCAACTGTCCCACACTTTCTTTCTGCAAAAGATAAATGTGGAATTACAAAACGTTAATATTTGCTTACCTACCCTTATAAGACAGTAAATGAATCTTCGGAGAGCACGCAAGTGGGAAGGCCAATAAATATGTAAGAAGATAATATAATAGATACCAATAAAGCCCAAAAGGGAACCTTCAATAATATTGAAGAGGGGAAGGGCTTCATATATATGTATCCTACCAGCCTATACTGGGTAGACATAGAGCCTATAATGGTAGATGTCAAAGGTTTTCGTCTTATATTATAAGGCCGTTATGGAAAAAATGCACGAAATTACAGCAAAGGAGGCAAATACGATCAAAGGAAATAATCCCTACTCAGACAAGTGAGGTAATGGCCAGAAAAATAAAGGAGACAAATAAACAACTCCCGGAGCAATTTAGTAATGGGATTTATTTTGATGATGGGGTATCTGGAAAGGTGAAAGGTAAAGTTCCAGATGCTTCAAAACTATCCCGCAACAAGAATATGCCGAAAGTTACAACCCAAGCTGCCCAGAAAAGCAAAAAGAAATATCAGGAGTCAAAGTCGGAACCAGAGAGAGAACTAAATATTTTAATCACCCAAAGTTGACTACAGATTCAGGAAGACCATGGTCACTATCCCTTGGAGTTTGGTATTCTCTGCAAAGGGAAAAAAGCAAGAAAACCGTGACCTCTAAATAAAGAAAAGCTCCTTTTCTTGTTCAATCAGATTCGTGAATTATAAGACATCGGGACCAATGACTTAAAATTTGTGAGATTTTTGACAAATAATGGCGTAAAAGAATTAACTAAAGTTGCTTTTATTCTCTTTTGACAGCTAATACAGTTTGAAAAGCAGAAGGTTAGTTTGACCTCTTTGGGTTATCAGTTTCACTAGGTCTGGTAATAAAATCACAAAGCGGTCAGCTACAAGGGGCACTGAGGCATCATGGAGGGTTGGTAGGTAATAAAGTTTGTTTTAACCAAGAACAGAACCCTTCTTAGAAACATTCTAGGAATGTGAGTCTTTGCGTGCTTAGTCATTTTAATACGTCTAGAGAGAATTGGTCCAGTCCTTAAGTGTAAGCAATCATTTCTCTCCCCTTAGAAAATATGATGAAAACGTTCCCTGGACAAGCCAGGGCTCTTATGCATAGGATACTGTATTCTCGAGGACCATAAAATGCTGCAGTTGGAATATTCATGGCTGTGATTAGTGCGTAAGGTCAGGTAAGTTACAACCTCTTTTAGAACATTTTCACATCCTTCTGCAGTAGGCTTCGCTCTGATAATTTTCAAATGTAAACAGTTGTGTGTGAATAGGTGTAGCAGGTCATGCAAGGAGTGAGGGCAGATTGAGCGGGTGTCTCTTAACATGGGTCTCTACCAGAACTGTATGAGATATAAGAAGGATAGAAACTATAAGCTTGGGGGCTCATATTTCAGTGATTGTAATTCAGACAAAACAAAAGCAACGAGAAATTTTCATTTTATTAAACGTTCATTTGCATACAGAGATTAAATCCAATTTGTCCGAATTTCTAGAAAGCTTGGAAGCAAAGTTGTTATTGAATTGTTGTATGACATATATTATTCCAGAGGCAACTTTTCCAACCGGGAGTAATTTGAATGTTATTGGTGACTGGTTGAGCAGGAGTGGCCTAATAAGTTTGAATGGTCGTTCAAATCTTGATAATCCCGCAGGTGCCACTTTTAGGTTTGACTCTCGGTCCCATCCAATTAAATATGTATCTGAAAGAGACTATTAGTTATGGATTCCTTACCTTAGAATTACCCCCAGGTGTCAGACTGGATCCAGAGAATTTTTCTTCAGCAGTACCCCTGCGCGTCGGTAGGTGGCGTCGGTCGACTCCGCGTTCGTCCTTGGCATCGTGATCGCCGGAATGATGTTGCAGTATCTACTTAGACGCCGCCCCTGCGCGCTGACATCAGTTCTTTCTTTTTCCGCACCAGCCAGCGCAGATCCGGAGAGAGTGGCACCTTTAGTCACTTTTTGACTCTTTTTTTTAAACTTTTGTTGACACTTTTTTCAAGTCGTTCGACTCCTGGTGCACAGGGATGTCACATCGGCGGACATGCTGATGTCGGTGACGGACCCACATCTAGTGTGCCTCTGGTGTCTGGTGCTCTGGTGTCTGGAGCGCGACCACGACCCGAAGTCGTGCTCAGACTGTCGGGCCATAGCCCCGAAGTCTTTGCGGGAGCGGTCCCAAAAGCTTCTGGAGGCCCGGCAGTCGGCTCCGCGCCGCTCGAGGTCCAGGTCGACAGGGCGGTCGCGGAGTCATCACCACCACTCCTCGTCGAAGTCTTCGTCTTCGGGTAAGTCGAAGCACAAAAAGAAGGCGAAGAAGCACCGTTGCTCTTGACATTCTCCCCGTCCGTCGCCCGATGCGACGCGTGATGCGGAAGGTAGTCGTCCGGCTCCACCTGCAGAGCCCGTTGGGTCGACTCCGAGCTTCCCCCCCTTCCCGGGAGCCGGAGCGACTCCTGCCCAACTTTGTAGCTTTTACGAAACCCTCCACTCCATTTTTGGGCAGCCCGACTCCGCCGGCGCGCCTTCGGGCCCCGCGGACTCGGCTGGGGGCTCTAGGCCTTTGATGCCGGCGGTTTCGGCCCCGGCGCCACAGGGCCCCCAGGGATCCATGCCTGGATCCGGATCGGCGCCGGTCGACCTTACGACTCCGGTGCCAAATCCATGGCGACACCTCTGCCCCCTCCGACGCTGGTTGTGTCCCCAACCGACGTCGACCCCAGCCTCCCCCACGACATGGACACGGAGCCGGACCGCCATCGACCGATGCCGGTACCGGCGCCGACCAGTACTTTTCTACCTCTGTTCTACCCTGGTGTTCCATATCGCCCTCAGTGGCAATCAGAGGAGGGTGAGGAAGACTGGGAAGGTTCTGTGGACCCTCGGGCAGACCAGTTGGAAGAACCGGACTGGAGAGAGGAGTTTGGTGAGGCCAGTGGTCTGGACACTTCTCCAGACCTTGGCATGCTTTCTCCCCCTACCGTGGCTACGGAGGAGGGAGCCTCTTACGCTGTGGTGATGCATAGGGCGGCTGAGGCCTTGAACCTTGAGCTTCCTACGGTGGCGGTCAGGACTAACCTCCTGACCAAGGTGCTTCAACCGGCAGCGGCCTCTTCGGAGCCCCTGCTGCCGTTGAATGAGGCCCTCACGGACATCCTTCTGGGCACTTGGTCCAAGCCCAGCACAGGGGCCCATGTGGATAGGATAATTGCCCGACGCCACCGCCCGGCCCCGGGCGACCCCATTTTCCTCTCCCAACACCCTACCCCCGAGAGCTTGGTGGTCCAAGCCTCAACTTCCAAAGGCGCATTCCCTACTGCTCCACCTGATAGGGAATCCAAGAAGCTGGATCACCTTGGGAAGAAGATGTTTTCTTCTGCCAGCTTAGGACTGCGGTCGGTGAACACCGCATGTCTCTTGGGCCGTTACACCCACTCTGTGTGGGACACAGTCGCGCCGGTGCTGCCACAGTGCCCAGAGGAGGCCCGGGCCGTGCTCTCCCGTGCAGTTGCTGAGGGAAGAGATGCAGCGAGTTTCGCCATATGATGTGGGCTGGACACAGCCGACTCGCTAGGCAGGACGATTTCAACGTCGGTAGCCCTGAGACGCTACGCCTGGCTGAGGTCCACTGGCTTTTTGGGTGATGTCCAATCTACTCTTTTGGACATGCCTTTTGATGGCCGTCGCTTGTTTGGCAACAAAGCGGACAACGCGCTCGAGCGCTTTAAGGATTCCAGGGCTACAGCCAGATCCTTGGGCCTCGCTACCACCTCTCGCCCCGTGCAGTCTGCTTTTCGCCCCTTTCGTGGCTACGGAAGGGGTGCCCCACCACGTTCCACCCAGAGCCACAGGCCTGCGCAAGCTGCCCAGCCTCTGCGCAGCCGGGGATGTGGGAACCAGCGTCATGGGTCTGGGGCCCAGCGGGCGGGACAGTCCACCAGCGCCCCCTCTGCAGCAGCCTCCAAATCCTCCTAGTCCGACCTTTCAGGGCCACCAGTTGCCAGTGGGTGGCAGGTTTCGCAATCACCTCCCCCACTGGCTCAACATCACGTCGGACAGGTGGGTTTTGCAGATAGTCTGAAGGGGCTACTCCCTCCCCTTCGAGACTACCCCTCCGTCCATGCCACCTGCCTTCCATCGCATGACGGAGGATCACTTGGCCCTTCTCTGTCAGGAAGTTGCTGCTCTCTTGGCCAAGGGAGCCATCAAGTGAGTCCCTGTGCCAGCAGTAGGTCATGGTTGTTACTCCCACCACTTCCTGGTACCCAAGAAGGACAAAGGCCTGCGTCCTATCTTGAATCTCAGGGACGTCAACCGCTTCCTCCGAAAGAAGAAGTTCAAAATGTTGACGCTGGCTCAGGTCCTGTCAGCCCTCGACCCTGGAGACTGGATAACGGCATTGGACTTGCAGGACGCCTATTTTCACATCCCCGTCCTGCCTGCCCACCGGCGTTACCTACGGTTCACGGTAGGCCACAAGCATTTTCAGTTTACCGTGCTCCCCTTTGTCCTTACCATAGCCCCTCGGTGTTCACGAAAGTGATGGCGGTGGTCGCAGCTCATCTGCGCAGATCAGGGTTTCCCGTCTTCCCCTATCTCGACGACTGGCTGTTGAAAGCGGGCTCACCCCAGGCTGTCGTCTCCCACCTCCAGACTGCGGCGGACCTCCTGCATTCGCTGGGGTTCACTATCAACGTGCCAAAGTCACACCTGATTCCCTCTCAAAAGCTCCTTTTCATCGGGGCAGTTCTGGACACAGCGCAGTTTCGGGCCTATCCTCCCTTAAAGCGAGACCAGGATATTTGGGCTATGATTCCGATCTTTCAGCCTCTATCCCTGGTTTTGGTCAGAATAACCCTGAGGCTGCTGGGCCTCATGGCCTTCTGCATCCTGCTAGTGGACTATGCCAGGTGGCATATGCGGGCTCTGCAGTGAGACCTGAAGTTTCAGTGGGCACAGCTTCAGGGGAATCTTTCCGATTGCGTCCAGATCTCGGAGGGCACTGCTCACCAATTGCAGTGGTGGTTAACGAACCAGGATTGGGTCAACGGCAGATCCCTCTCCCTTCCCCACCCAGAGTTCACAGTGGTGACGGATGCATCACTTCTGGGGTAGGGCGGCCACATGGGGGAGGCGGAAATCAGAGGCCTCTGGTCTCCAGCGGAGTCCGGGCTCCACATCAACCTTCTGGAGCTCCAGGTGATTCGTCTTGCACTGAAGGCATTCCTTCCTTCTGTCAAAGGAAGAGTAGTGCAGGTGTTCACGGACAGCACCACCACCATGTGGTATTGCAACAAACAGGGCGGGGTGGGGTCGTGGACCCTGTGTCAGGAGGCACTTCGTCTCTGGACGTGGCTGGAACATCAGGGCATGTCCCTGGTGGTTCAAAACCTGGCGGGTTCCCTGAACGCCAGGGCGGACGAACTCAGCTGCCAGTGCATGATGGATCACGAATGGCATCTTCACTCGGAGTGGGGAGAGCCTTGGTTAGATCTATTCGCCACCGAAGAGAACGCGCAATGTCAGCAGTTCTGCGTGTTGGAATTTCCAAGGCAGCACTCGCTAGGCGACGCTTTTCGTCACGAGTGGAGTTACGGTCTTCTATATGCCTTTCCGCCTATACCACTTCTGCCCCGAGTGCTGAAGAAGATCAAGCGTGACCGGGCCCAAGTCATTCTTGTGGCTCCGGACTGGGCACAAAGAGTCTGGTATCCCGAGCTCTTGAACATGGCCATCGATCCTCCGATCAGACTGCCCCTTCGGGAGGATCTTCTGTCGCTGCAGCAGGGGACGGTCCTCCACCCGAACCTGTCCAGCCTCCACCTCCTTGCGTGAAGATTGAGCGGCGACAGTTGACAGCTTTCGACCTTCCTCCCGAAGTCTGTAATGTTATCTTGGCAGCCAGGCGTCCCTCCACCAATACGGTATACGCCTGTAGATGGAACAAATTTGTGGCATGGTGCACAGCAAAGGCTGTGGATCCCCTTTCTGCCCCTCTTTCAGAGGTTCTCCTCTTCATTCTTTCTTTGGCCCAGCAGGGCTCTGCTCTGGGCACTCTTAAAGGCTATCTTTCGGCCTTCCTTCGCCTTCCTGATCAGCCTTCTCTTTTCAAGTTCCCTATTGTAAATCGCTTCCTTAAGGGCATTGCTCACCTGTTTCCTCCTATTCCTTTCGTAATGCCCCAGTGGGACTTGAACCTGTTCTGCCTTATCTTATGTGTGCTCCTTTCGAGCCGCTACATAACTGTCCTCTCAGGCTATTGACCCTCTAAACTGCCTTTTTTAGTTGCCATCACCTCTGCTCGCAGGGTGAGTGAGCTTGAGGCTCTTTCTTAGAAACCTCCTTTCCTGGCTTGTTTGTCCGGTCAAGGTAGGACAGACCATCACTTTGCCCACCTTCTTCCCACCCCGTCATCCTTCTAAAGAGGAGGAGAGACTCCACCGTCTGGATCCAAAACATGCGCTTTCATTTTATCTGGATCGCACAAAACAGTTCTGGGTGGATGATCAGCTGTTTGTTGGCTATGTGGTCGCCAAGAAAGGTCGGGCCGTGCAAAAACGAACCATCTCTCGATGGGTCGTTCTTTGCATTAAAATTTGTTATTCCTTGGCGAAAAAGGAACCTCCAGTAGGGTTGCGCGCCCACTCCACCAGGGCGACGGCAGCCACTACTGCTTTGGGACGTTGAGTCCCTCTTCATGACATCTGCCAGGCAGCTACGTAGGCTTCATTGCACACGCTCACTAAACACTACTGCCTGGACAGCCAAGTCCGGAGAGACGGCTTCTTTGGCCGCTCGGTTCTCCAGGACTTTCTGGTGTGAACTTGGTTCGCAGACCCACCTCTGGTATTGCTGGGGTATCTATTCTAAGGTAAGGAATCCATAACTAATAGTCTCTTTCAGATTAACAAGTTGCTTACCTTCGGTAACGATATATCTGTACGAGACCTATATTAGTTATGGATTCCTTACCGCCCCACCCATCCTTCCAGAGTAAGGGACTCCCTTTCAGGGCCCTAGTTTTGTGCACCAGTGGTCAGTGTCTTGCATGGCTCTGCGCTACTGGTGTGGAATGCCGTGTAAAGAACTCACCTCAGGTCGCAGGGGTAACGTCTAAGTAGATACCGCAACATCATTCCGGCGATCACGACGCCAACAACGAGCGCGGAGTCGAACCGACGCCACGTACCAACACGCAGGGGTACTGCTGAAGAAAAATTCTCGGGATCCAGTCTGACGCCTAGGGTTAATTCTAAGGTAAGGAATCCATAACTAATAAAAGTCTCTTACAGATATATCGTTACCGAAGGTAAGTAACTTGTTCTTTCGTCCCCTGCGATAAGTTTAGGGTGTTTTAAGAATTTTAAGATATAACACCATGAAGGGGGTTTCAATATTAAGGGAAACAGTTTGAACTGAAAAAGTATTACCTTTACTTATGGACTTTCCTCATAGAGTAAGCACCCGACTGGGCCCAAGACAGTTGCAAGAACTCTGTGAGTTTCAGATTACATTTTCACCTGGTGCTAATTTTAATGCTTTCCCTAATAAACTAAATTGTTTTGTATCCTTAAAGGACCGTGTGCTTAGATGTCTTCGAACCTTTTTAATGCTGGGGGTAACATTAGGAATAATTATGTAGCCAAACATATCAGACGATAGTTTGATGAAGAGTTTAAATAGCACAAAAAAGAGTTCAGGAAAAAACTGTCTCTTCATAGGACACGCCAATTGGCGAGGCCTGACACTAACATCAGACAGTTGCAAAGAGAATAAAAGACCCTGTTTAAAATTAAAATAAAAGTCTTTATAATAAAAAGAAATGGAACAAAATGCTAGAGTTCATACAGGCAGGGGATAAGAGAACATTTTGGGGGTTGGTGACTAATATAGCAGATACGCACACTGTCCCCAACTCACCTGATTGCCCAAGAAGATTGGGTGTTACATGTTAACAAAATCTATGGCCCGCCCTCTGTAAATGATCAATAGTATGCCTCTATAGCTGACCCAGAGACTCCTGTGATATTTTTTTAAAGAACAGATCTAGAATACGATAGCCGGGTTTAGGTTAAGTAGGGCCACTGGACTGGATAACAATCCGGCAGTTGTACTAAAAACTAATATTGATTGGAGGGATTGCCATAACACAAATCATCCCATAGTCCTGAAGGGGCTCCTCTATTAAAGAAAGGAGATTGTATAATTACAGCAAATTGTAGGCTAATCAGTCTTTTGGACTTGTCAGCAAAAATATTTTCTAAAATATTGTTCAAAAGGCTAGAAGAATGGGTCTAAGAAAACAAACTCCTATCTATAGAACAAGGTGGCTTTTGGGCAGGACACTTCCCAACAGCTCATTGCTTTACACTATGGGCTTCAATTAAAAAATCCATAGAAATAAATCAAAGATTGTGCAGTTGTTTTTGGACTTCTGCATGGCCTTTGATACGGTGAATAGGGGAAGATTGTGGGATAAATTGTGTACTTGGAATGCCCAGAGGGAAAGGTTTTCCTTGACACAAGCGTTACATACCTCAAATTGGGCTCAGATGGAGATGGATCGGTTGGAGAAGACTTTAAAAAAATGAAAATTAATAATGGCTTTCGCCAAGGGTGTGTGTTAGCCCTGATCCTTTTTGCCTGTATGTAGCTGATCTCCCAAGTCTGAATAAAACAAACTCGCATACTGTGCATTAAATCATTTGAGAACTAATTTAGATCAGACAGAGGTCCTAATTTTTGTGAAAAAGTACCCAGTTTCAATTGCTATATTAATAATACGAAATATATAAGTATTTGGGGTTGTACTTCAATGCCAAGTTGAATTTAAATGAACATCTGCATGACATACTTTCTAGGACACTATTACAGGTGGGCTCCCAGGGGAAGTTTAATGGTATGTATGGTGGCCTGCCACACCACTTTTAAAGGCCTTGTTGTTCTAAATCTCTCCTTTAACACTTTTTACGGGTCTAAAAAATTATGTATATATTAAGAGGATATTTTAGACCCATTGGAAAATCTGTGTATAAAATGAGTTTTAAATCACCCAAAGGGGTCTATGATACAGAATATTGGATGTGAAGTAAAGTTGATCGCTTGGGCATATATGAAAAAAATACGGTTTATATTTTTTTAATATAATCTCACTCTGTTGGATAGCCCTGAAAGGATAGTACAGGATTGAAGTCAAACGGAGTGAGTTGATGGGCTCGGGCTCTAACGAGGAATGTACTAAAACTCAAAGATCATATTTTATCTGCAGAGGCTTTTGCTAGTTGGGAGCCCTTCACACATAAGAAGTTACTTCGGAAAGCTGCCTGGATTCTGACTTTTCAGTAAGCTAAGGAGTACTTATCTCAGAAACCCTCAATCCAAATGAGTGTCTTCCTTGGGTAGTGCAGGTATGAACCCATATCTCTATTATCTGCCCTATCCTTTACTTCATTTAGAAATTTTAAACATTAGAATAGGCCTTAATCTTTTCAAGGCTATTCCCATTTTGTCTGAAAAAATAGGGAAAATAAGGGATACTATGTATACACTTTACAAAGGAAATGTACTATTATTTATGTACTAATTGATTATCCTCTTCTTTTACTTGACCATCAGAAATTTTTAAGACCATTATTTTTAAAATATGGTGCATTGTCTCGCCTTCTTGCAATTGATGTTTTAATGAGTATTCACTTCTTAGATGTAATTGTGGGTTTAGGGCGCTTTTTACGATCGCTGAGAAAATGACTTGATGTTTTTTTTAACCAGTGTGTGATTTCTCTCGAAGAAATTGTGGGTTTGGAATGATTCAATGTTCTTTGAGAAATATGGACAATTATGACTTAAATCCCATATATGGATATTTAATTGTAGGCAATTAAATAATGTGGTGTTGATTTGTATCGGTTTAAGGGCTAATGTCCAAATTAACTTATGTTAAACGTGAAACCTAAACGTGTAGGCCATGTTGTAAGTTTAAAAGAATAATCCACTTGCTTCAATATCATTGCAAAACAGCTGCCTGCTGCTAGGTTTAATTAAATTTTTTACTGCAAGCATACCATTTAAGCAGAGGATCTTTTCTTTTTTTTCTATTTTTGTTGAGCATTTGTGTTTGTTTTATTGTGCATAGTAAGTAGATGAATGCAAGAATGAGTGGGTCGATGAATACACAAGTGCAAGGGTTAGTGTCAGAATGCATTTATGATGACATTGAGTGCCTAAACTTATCAGTCATTGAAGTTACTTCGTTACGAGCCAGACCTATAGGCGGAACCAATGCTTGTTTATTGTTTTTTGGATAGATATTGTGACAATACCCTGCTACTACCATAATCCTTTTTTTTAATTGCTGGCTTTACATGTTTGTATTTCAGAAAAAAAGATTGTACTGTAATTTTTTTTTTTATTTGTTTTACAGGTAAAGAAAGACATTGAGGAAAAAGGACAATGGAAAGTTCCTACAAAATATAATGAAGAGGGGTTTTATGATATACCATATAATTTCATTAAAGAAGCAGAAAACCACTGTTTGTTAAACACCCCAATTCCAATTAAATGCCCTATGAAGCTCATCCATGGCATGAAGGATGAAGATGTGCCTTGGCATGTTTCTATGCAAATAGCCGAACGTGTTCTCAGCCCGGATGTGGATGTTCTACTTCGTAAAAATGCTCAACATCGTTTGAGTGAAAAGGATGACATCAAGCTTCTTGTGTACACTATTGACGATTTAATTGACAAGCTGACAACACTTGGGTGAATCTGAGATCACAGGCTGTATGATCAGGAATCTGATGGCTTAGTCAGAAGCAATTCTTTGTAGGAGACTAAAGCTTTAATTTTTGTTTCCTGACCTCTCTTAGCAATACCTATATATGGGTGTTTCCTTATTGCATGTTTGCACAGAAGCGGGGAACTGCGAAGTAAAGTCTGCTGGTCATTTCAAAACAGACATGAGGACGTGTCCTATCTTGACCCTACTGTGTTTTATGCCTCATACCAAACACCTCAGCACACTTGCGCCGATTAGACAATTTACCCCATTTTTTTTGTATTTATTAACATTTTTCCATTACAGCATACATCATAAATGCAGTATATTCACATTTCAAAGAGTTCCATGAACATTGGCACACTTAAATAGACATCTGCCTACTCCTGTTGGTGAGTTCACTGCTCAGAACAAAGTCCGTACCGCTTATGTGTAGTGGCGGGGCAGAGTCATCTTGCGCTGTAATATTGATGTAGTCGAGGGGTGTCTGCACCTATCGACCTCTATCCTCAAGTCTCGGGGAGTGCGCGCTTTGGTGATGTTAGCTTGTTTTTGTGGGGGTGGGGGGGGGAGAGTTTTATGTGTATTCTGAGGATGTTTGTTTCGAGTTTGGTGTCCCCGAGTCTGTCTAATCTAATTTACACCATTTTGTTATTTGCTTAAAATTGATAGCATCCAATAATAAACACTGTGCTTTTTATTACACTCAAAATCTGTGATGTTCAGAGTTGTTTTAAGGTTGTGTACCTCAAGCGTGTTTTGTTAGATATGAGTCTAGGTGTAGGTGTTTTCATTCTGTCAGACTTGTTTGCAAGTTATAGAAAGCTGTCCAGTTGCAATTTGATGTCTTTAAATAAAAAATGTTGTTGGTACTAAACTAGAACAATACCTGTTGTAATAAAGACTTGCAGAGGTTTTTATGAGACTGTTATCCATACTGCAGCAATTTTGTAAAGAAATAGAGAAAATATTACTTAAATTGTTTATTAATATATTAATTAAGGCCTTAACAAATGCATCCGAATCCATTAATAACCTTTTAATAAAAGTTGGAAAACTGATTTTGCACGTTATTTGCTACTTATGTAATAAAAGTGCAACAAACGGATTTCCTTTTCAATTTTGAAAAGTGTAAAAACAAAAGTGTATTCATCTCTTCTTGAGTACACGCTTCAAAAATAGTGTGAAATCAATTAGGGTCATGTTTGCCCTGGAGCAAGTACCATAGATCTATTCCCTATTATACATGCATATGTCTCTAGCTTTTGCGATTGGCTTGCAGCCAGCGTCTTTAACAATTTGCTGGTCTAGAAGCAAATACTGTGGCATTAAAGTGACTTCATTTTGTCACTGCTTTTTTATAAAATAACTCTGCATTGGACTGATCGACTTCTAGACCAATCCTTGACTAGGGAAACATTTACCTGGGAGAGCAAGGAGAGCATAATAGACAATATTGAGGTTCATTGAAAGTAACCAGTCTTCAGTGCCCATTGCAATAATTAATCATAGATGGTCACACAGGTGTGGTTGATAATGAATGTGCAAGCATCAAACTGATTCAAACGTAATCTCGACTTTTCTGACTATTGATATTATTTTGCTTTTGAATTGTTGTGGTGAATTTGTATTTACTTGCAGACTGCAAACCCTGCTGAACTGCCTGTTGCTGAGGGCCGCTGACGCTTGACCTTGAAACCTCTTGCTCCTTCCATGTCCTCTTGTGCCTCTCCATGAACCTTCTATCATCTTGAAGTCACTCATTGACTGAGAGGAGGTGGCACGAGGGACGACCTTATGCTTCTAGTAAAGGTTCCTAGTCTGTACGTCCATTAAATGGAAATATTTCAAAAGGCCATCCAGAATAGATAGAAAACAGTTCTCCCTTCCCAAATTGGCATCTCTAACAATGACCAACAATGGGCATTCTAGAAGGTTTGCTTATGTGATGAATGATGTCACAAAAGGGTCCTGAGAACTACTGTGGTATCATTCACCGGATGTTCCCTTTAAGGGCAACACAATTGTTTGGACCCGGTAGGACCAGGCACAAAATATGCCTGCCATTTACATATTTAATAATAATAGATACTGTTCCATGAAGGAGGCCTCCGCTTCGTCGAGGTGAGGGTTTCCATTCATATGTTATTTCTTTTCCCATTTTCCCCCTGTGTACTCATTGTAAAAATTAAATGTAAGTTCAATTCCTATGCTTTTCTGAACTGCCACGCTGTATCTGAACACTTAGCTATTGCAGTCGTTGATACAACTATTAATGTAAACATCCATTTTGCTACTAAAACATTGTTTTCTACGTCCTCCGCTCCATATTTTGATGAATTTCTTATAGAAGAGATTTCTCTGCATCTTGTTAAGTAGTTATGAAAAACATACAAGGTGTGAAGAGGTTTGCTTTAATTTATCAGAATGCATTAGATTATACGTTATCCATGTACTGTGTAATTCTACTTCTCACATATAGCAAAATCTTCTTCTGTTGCTTGTTTTCCATGAGATGTCTTGATCATTGTTATGATATTCTCATTAATTTGGACTTGTTTCCCTAATGGTGTCACAATATTTAGTAACCTATATTTATATATATCCTACTGGCGGTTGCCAGTAGGTAGTTATAGTTGGGTCTGCTTTCCCATAGACGGATCGTTTTTAGGTTTGCTAATAATTTTGGCCCCGTTTGACGAATCTCCACTAAATGTTTAAAAACAAAGTTCATCCACTTCAGCTCCTTCCTGAAAAGCTTCGGGGTAATCCGTCAAGCGGGGGCCAAGAAAAAAGGCGGGGGGGGGGGGGCCGAAACACAAAATCTCCATGCATTTTCCATAGACTTCTTTAAGACCGGTTTTAGCAAAAACTGCTGAACGGAATTACACCAAATTTGGCAGGAAGCTAGATCTTGGTTTTCCTCTTGTGCTTTTTGTGATTTGGTGTAAATCCATTCAGTAGTTTTTGAGATATTAAAGGTAAAAAAGAATTGTATATTTTGGGAGTTGTGCCCGCAAGCCTCGAGCGAGAGTGTAAAATAAAAAATGGAGCCCTATGATTAGTTGAGAGGGCCATTTTTCCAGTGATCCTTCCTGTGAGTCTCGCAAGTGCTCTGATTGGCTGACTGTTGGAATGTTCGAAATGAAATGGCCACCATTGCTGTTTACTGTGAAAAAATGGAGATGTTATGGAAATGAAATGAAAAAGCTAAATAAGGGGGCAGTAGAAAGGCATGCTATCCCCCTAGATTTAGGGAGGAGGTGTCTAAGGAATAACTACTGTGAAGATAATAAATGTATATTGTATTTACCTAATTTTTACAATCTCGCAGGACTCACTGGATCATGAATAGTAAAAAGGAGTTGATGAGTTCTCAGTACAGTCTATTAGTTGTGTCCTTGTGTTTGAGAGGAAGTGTGTAATAGGTAAGTACTGTGATGATTAGATGGTTAAATCTTTTTTTTTTTTTTTAAATGTTACAATCTCACAAACTCCCAGGACTGTGAAACTTAGGAAGGAGTAGGTGATGTCTGAATACACTCTGCTTTGCACACTTGTTACTGTATGAAGGAGTCTTACTGGAGATGGTGTTTATCAGAATCTACGATTTATGCACATTGATTTCAAAAGAGTTGAGAGTTGAGTTAAGGTTCATCCAGTCACCCTACTATGCACACACATTATCTGAGATAGAGGTCTAAAAGGAGAGCCCAGTCCCTCGCCACACCCTACTACGCACACCCGTAATCTGAGAGACGGGTCTGAAAAGAGAGGGCAGAAACCTCCCCACACCCTACTATGCACACCCATCATTACAGAGAAAAGTCTCACCAGAGAGACCAGTCCCTCCACACACCCTACTACGCACACCCGTCATCTGTGAGAGGTCTGAAAGGAGAGGCTGGTTCCTCCACATACCCTGCTACGCACACCCGTCACCTGAGAGAGAGGTCTGAAAGGAGAGGCCAGTCCCTACGCACACCCATCATCTGAGAGAGAGGATTAAAAGGAGAGGGCAGTCCTTCCCCAAATCCTACTACACACACCGTCATCTCAGAGACAGGTCTGAAAAGAGAGGCCAGTTCCTTCCCACACCCTACCACGCACAGCTACCATTACAGAGAGAGGTCTCAGCAGAGAGGGCAGTCCCTCCACACACCCTACTACGCACACCCGTCAACTGAGAGGTCTCAAAAGAGAGGGCAGTCCCTCCCCACACCTTGCTATGCACACCTATCATTACAGAGAAAGTTCTCACCAGAGAGGTCAGTCCCTCAACACACCCTACAACGCACACCTGTCATCTGAGAGAGAGGTCTGAAAAGAGAGGCCAATACCTACGCACACCCATCATCTGAGAGAGGTCTAAAAGGAGAGGGCAGTCCCTCCCCAAACCCTATTACGCACACCTGTCATCTGAGAGGGAGGTCTGAAAGGAGAGGGCATTCCCTGTCCACACCCTATTATGCACACCCATCATTACAGAACTAAGTCTCAGCAGAGAGTCCAGTCTCTCCTCACACAGTACTCTGCACCCCTGACATCTGAGAGAGAGGTCTGAAAGGAGAGCCCACTCCCTCCCCACACCTTACTACGCACACCTATCATTATAGAGAGAGGTCTCCGCAGAGAGGTTAGTCCCGCCTCACACCGTACTATGCACACCCTTCATCTGAGAGAGAGGTCTGAAAGGAGAGAGCAGTGGTGTAGAGTAGCATAGAGTTCAGTGGCAGAGAGTCCAGAATTGTAGAGTGCATTGGCCTAGAGTGCAGTGGCCTAGAGTTGAGTGTTGCAGAGTAGACTGCTGTAAAGAGCAGTAGCGTGGAGTGGTGTAGTTTAGAATAGAGTGCAGTGATGTAGAGCACAATGGTGCAGGGTGGCATAGCGTGCCCTAGTGTACAGTAGTGTTGCAGATTAGAGTATAGTGTCATAGAGTGCACTGGTGTAGAGTGCATTGGTTTTGAGTAAAGTGATGTAGGGTACATTGGTGTAGAGTGCAGTGGTTTATAATAGCGTGGCGTAGGATAGAGGGGCGCAGACTGGAGTAGAGTGCAGTAGGGTAGAGTAGATTGCTTCAGAGTAGAGTGAAGTGGCATAGAGTGGAGTGGTGCAGAATCGAGTGAAATGGCATAGTGGAGTGGTGTAGAGTGCAGTGGTGCATAGTAGTGTAGGATGCATTCGCGTAGTGGTGCAGAGTAGAATAGAGAGGTTAGAGTGAAGTGGAGTAGAGTAGTGTCAGAGTGCAGTTTTGCACAGTAGATTAGAGTGACGTAGAGTGCAGTGGCATAGAGTGTAGTAGCGTACAGTTTAGTGGCATAAAGTGCATTGGCGTGCAGCTGCGTAGAGCGGTGCAGAACAGAATGGCATAGAGTTCCGTAGCATGGAGTGCAATGGTGTTGAGAATAGTGGCATACAGTGCAGTGGTGTAGAGTGTATTGGTTTTGAGTAAAGTGGTGTAGAGTGTATTGACGTGGATTGCAGTAGTGTAAAGTGCAGTGGCATAGAGTAGAGCAGTGAAGCGTTGAGTGGGGTGGCGCACGGTAGATTACAGTGGCATAGAGTTGAGTGGGGTAGAGCAGAATAGAGTGGAGTGCAGCGGCATAGAGTAAACTTTCAGAGTAGAGGGAAGTTGCGTAGAGTAGATTAGAGTGTCTTAGAATGGATTGGCATAGAGTTGAGCGTTTAAGAGTAGAGTTTAGTAGAGTGCAGTGATGTACAGTGCATTGGTGTTGAATGAGGTAGAGTAGAGTGGTGCAGAGGAGTGTCTTAGAGTGCAGTGGTGTAGAGTGATGCAGAGTAAAGTGGCATAGAGTTCAGGGACATAGAGTGCAGTGGTGTAGTGTTGCAGAGTAGAGTATAGTGACGTACAGTGCAGTGGCATAGAGTGTATTGGTTTTGAGTAAAGTGGCGTCGAGTGCATTGACAAAGTGCGGTAGTGTAGAGTGGGGTGGCGTAGAGCGCAGTAGAGTTGTGCAGAGTAGAGTGGCATAAATTTCTGTGGCATAGAGTGCAGTGTTGCAGAATAGAGTGTTGCATTGGCATACAGTGCAGTAGCGTAGAGTGTATTGGTTTTGAGTAAAGAGGCATAGAGTGCATTGACTTAGAGTGCAGTGGCGTAGAGTGGTGTAGAGTACAGTGTTACAGAGTAGAGTAGAATGGCATAGAGTGCAATGGTGTTGAGTATAGTGGCATCAGTGGCGTAGAGTGTAATGGTTTTGAGTAAAGTGGTGTAGAGTGTATTGACGTAGAGTGCAGTAGTGTAAAGTGCAGTGGCATAGAGTAGAGCAGTGAAGAGTTGAGTGGGGTGGCGCAGGGTAGATTACAGTGTCATAGAGTTGAGTGCAATAGAGTGGCATGGAGTGCAATGGCATAGAGTAGACTGTTTCAGAGTAGAGTGAAGTGGCGTAGAGTGCAGTGTAGTAGAGTGCAGTGGTGCAGAGTAGATTAGAGTGGCATAGAATGTATTGGCATAGAGTGAAGCGATTCAGAGTAGAGTTTAGTTGAGTGCAGTGGCGTACTGTGCATTGGTGTAGAGTGCAGTAGAGTGGTGCAGTCAAGTGCAGCGGCATAGAGTGCAGTGGTGCAGAGTAGAGTGCTGTATTGTTCAGTGGTAGAGAGTGCAGTGTTGCACAGTAGAGTGTCATAGAGTGCAGAGGTGTAGAGTAGAGGGCATTGGTGTACAGTACAGTGGCATAGAGTAGATTGGTGCAGAGTAAGATGGCATAGAGACCAGTGGCATAGAGTGCAATGGTATTGAGTACAGAGTGCAGTGGTGTAAAGTAGAGTGTTGCAGAGTAGAGTACAGTGACGTGCAGTGGCATAGTGTATTGGTTTTGAGTAAAGTGGCGTAGACTGCAGTGACATAGAGTGCAGTAGTGTGGGGTGGCGTAGAGCGCAGTAGAGTTGAGTCGTACAGAGTATAATGCAGTGGTGCAGAGTAGAATGGCATACATTTCAGTGGCAGAGTGCAATGGTTTTGAGTAAAGTGGTGTAGAGTATATTGACGCAGAGTGCAGTAGTGTAAAGTGCAGTGATGTAGAGCAGTCAAGAGTTGAGTGGGGTGGCGCAGGGTAGATTACATTGTCATAGAGTTGAGTACAATAGAGTGGCGTGGAGTGCAATGGCATAGGGTAGACTGTTTCAGAGTAGAGTGAAGTGGCGTAGGGTGCAGTGTAGTAGAGTGCAGTGGTGCAGAGTAGATTAGAGTGGCTTAGAATGCATTGGAATAGAGTGAAGTGATTTAGAGTAGAGTTTAGTTGAGTGCAGTGACATACAGTGCATTGGTGTATAGTGGTGCAGAGTAGAGTGCAGTGCCATAGAGTGCAGTGGTGCAGAGTAGAGTGGCATAGAGTTCAGTGGTAGAGATTGCAGTGTTGCACAGTAGAGTGTCATAGAGTGCAGAGGTGTAGAGTAGAGGGCATTGGTGTAGAGTACAGTGGCATACCGTAGAGTGGTGCAGAGTAAAATGGCATAGAGACTAGTGGAATAGAATAGAGTGGCATAGAGTTCAGTGACAGTGCAATGGTGTTGAGTGCAGTGGTGTAGAGTAGAGTGTTGCAAAGTAGAGTATAGTGACGTACAGTGGCATAGAGTGTATTGGTTTTGAGTAAAGCGGTGTAGAGTGCATTGACATAGAGTGCAGTAGTGTAGAGTGGGGTGGCGTAGAGTGCAGTAGAGTAGAGTCGTGCAGAGTAGAGTGGCATAAATTTCTGTGGCAGAGAGTGCAGTGTTGCAGTGGCATACAGTGCAGTAGCGTAGAGTGTATTGGTTTTGAGTAAAGAGGTATAGAGTGCAGTGGTGTAGAGTGCAGTGGCGTAGAGTGATGAAGAGTAGAGTGGGGTGGTGCAGGGTGGATTGCAGTGGCATAGAGCGGAGTGCCTTGAGCGGAATGGAGTAGAGTAGAATATAGTGGCATACAGTGCAGCAGCAAAGAGTAGATTGCTTCAGAATAAAACGAAGTGACGTAGAGTGCAGTGATGCAGAGTAGATTAGAGTGGTTTAGAGTGGATTGGCATAGAGTTCAGTGGCATAGAGTGTAGCCATGCAGAGTGGCGCAGAGTGTAGTGGCGTACAGTGAACTGGCGTAGAGTGGCATAACTTTTAGTGGTGGAGAGTAGAGTGGTGTGGCATAGGTTGGAGTGGTGATGCAGAGTAGACTGGCGTAAAGTGTAGTGGCATAGAGTACATTGGCATAGAGTTGTGTAGAGTGCAGTGGCAAAGAGTGGTAAGGTAATTTTATTATGCATGATTAAGTGGCAAAGAGTGGAGTGTTGCATAGTGGACTGTCGTAGGGTGCATTGCCATAGAATGCAATTGTGTATAGTTCAGTGGTGCAGGGTAGAGTTGCGTAGGGAGCAGTGAGATAGAGTACAGTGGTGCAGAGTACAACAAAGTGGCATAGATTGCAGTGATGTAGAGTACAATGGTGTAGATTGCAATGCCGTAAAGTGCAGTGGTGTAGAGTGTTGTACAGTATAGTGGCATAGAGTGCAGTGGTACAGAGTAGAAAGGCGTAGAGTGCATTAGTTATGAGTAGAGTGGTGCGGAGAGCAGTGGTTAGAGTAAAGTGCAGTGACGTAGAGTTGAGCTGCACAGAATGGAGTGGTCCAGCGAAGATTGCAGTGGTGTAGAATGCAGTATTGTAGGGTAGAGTGAAGTGGCGTAGAGTGGAGTGACGCAGAGCACAGTGGTACAGAGTAGATTAGAGTGGCGCAGAGTGGATTGGCATGGAGTGCACCGGCGTGGAGTGGTACAGAGTAGGATGCAGTGGCATAGAATACAGTGTTGCAGAGTAGTGTCGTAAAGTAGAGTGGTGGAGACTAGACTGGAGTGGTGTGGAATGCAGTGGTGTAGAGAGTAGTGGTGCATAGTAGAGTGGGGTAGAATACATTGGCATAGAGGAAAGTAATGTAGAGTAGAGAGGTGTAGAGTGCAGTGGCATCGAGTGTAGTGGTGTACAGTAGGGTAGAGTGGTGCAGTGGCATAGAGTGCAGTTGTGCAGAGAAGAGTGGCAGAGAGTATAGTGTTGCAGAGTAGAGTGGCATAGAGTGGTGCAGAGTAAAGTTTCATAGGATGCAGTGGCGTTGAGTACAGTGGTGCAGAGTACGCTAGAGTGACGTAGAGTGCAATGGTGTTGAGTGCACTAGCGTAGAGTACAGTGGCGTGGAGTAGAGTGTTGCAAAGTAGAGTATAGAGTCCTACAGTGCAGTGGTGTACAATGTATTGGTTTAGAGTGCAGTGGCGTAGAGTAGAGTGGTGAAGAGTAGAGTGGGGTGGCTCAGGGTAGATTGCAACAGCATAGAGTGGAGTGGAATAGCTCAGAGGAATAGTGGCGTAGGGTGCAGTGGCATAGAGTGCAATGATGTTGAGTGCACTGGCATAAGAGTATTGCAGAGTAGATTAAAGTGTCGTACAGTGTATTGGTTATGAGTAAAGTGGCATAGAGTAGAGTGGTGTTTAGTGGAATAGAGTGGTGTAGAGTGCAGTGGCGTAGAGTAGAGTGCAGTGTAGTAGAGTGCAGTGGTGCAAAGTCGATTAGAGTGGATTGGCATAGAGTGCTGTGGCATAGAGTGGAGCGAAGCAGAGTAGAGTGGCGTAGTGTAGTGGCATAGAGTGCAGTAGAGTAGAATGGAGCAGAGAAGAGTACAGTGGCAAAGAGTGCAGTGGTGCAGAGTAGAGTGGCGGATAGTGCAGTGTTGCACCGTAGTGTCGTAGAGTGCATTGGTGTAGAGTAGAATGGCTTAGAGAGCATTGGTGTAGAGTGCAGTGATGTAGAGTGGTGTGGAATAAAGTGTCATAGAGAGGATTGGCGTAGAGTACAGAGGTGCAGAGTAGACTAGAGCGGTGTTGAGTGCAGTGGATTAGCGCGCACTGGCGTAGAGTGCAATGGTGTAGAGTGTTACAGAGTAGAGTATAGTGTCATACAGTGCAGTGGCTTACAGTGTATTGGTTTTGAGTAAAGTGGCAGAGTGCATTGACGTACAGTGCAGTGGCGTAGAGTGGTGAAGAGTAAGAGTGGGGTGGCGCAGGATATATTGCAGTGGAGTAGAGTGAAATAGCGCAGAGTGGAATAGAGTAGTGTAGAGTGTTGTGGCATAGCGTAGATTGTTTCAAAGTAGAATTAAGTGGTGTAGAGTGAAGTGGCGTAGAAGACCATAGAGTGCAGTGTAGAAGAGCGTAGTGGTACAGAGTACAGTGGATTGGCATAGAGTGTAGTGGCGTACAGTGCATTGGTGTACAGTGCAGTAGAGTGGTGCAGAGTAGAGTGGCGTACATTTTTGTAGTGGAGAGTGCAGAGTTGTAGAATGGCGTGGGTTGAAGTGGTGCATGGTAGAGTGCAGTGGCGAAAAGTGGAGTGATGCAGAGTAGTGTGGCATACAGTGTAGTGGTGCAGAGTAGAGTGCAGTGGCATAAAGTGGAGTGTTGTAGAGTAGACTTGTACAGTGCAGTGGTGTACAGAAACGTGGTGTAGAGTGCATTGGCGTGGAGTGCAGTGGTGTAGTGTAGAGTGATGCAGGGTAGCGTGGCGTAGAGAGCAGTGGCATAGAGTACAGTTGTGCAGAGTACAACAGAGTGACATAGATTGCAGTGACAGAGTACAATAGTGTAGAGTGCAGTGGCATAGTGTTGCAGAGGAGAGTACAGTGGCGTTGGGTGCAGTGGTGCAGAGTACATTGGCGTAGAGTGCATTGGTTTTCAGTAAAATGGTGTAGAGTGCAATGGTTAGAGTTGAGTGGAGTGGTATAGAGGTGCAGAGTGGAGTGGTACAGTGTAGATTGCAGTGGCGCAGAGAGCAGTGGGGCAGAGTGCAGTGTCATAGAGTAGATTGTTTCAGAGTAGAGTGCAGTGGCATAGGGAAGAGTGGCGTAAAGTGCAATGAAGCAGGGTAGATTAGAGTGGCATAGAGTGCAGTGTTGCGGAGTGGTGTGGAGTGCAGTGGGTAGACTGCATTGGCATAGAGTACAGTGATGTAGAGTAGAGAGGTGTGGAGTGAAGTTGCGTAGAGTGGAATGGTGCAGAGTAGAGTGCAGTGGCATAGTGTGGAATGGTGCAGGGTAGAGTGCAGTGGCGTGTAGTGGTGCAGAGTTATGTGGAGTGGGATAAAGTGGAGTATGGATGGTGTGGTAGCGCACTGCTATTACAGACACACATCTTCAATTGAAATGACCATTACATTTGCACAGCCATACAGTCTTACTGATGAAAGTATACAGCGCCCAAACAATAATGTGTGGAAATGTCATCACCTAGTATATTGATTTGTTTCGATTATTTTAAAATATTTGTTTCCACCTCGATTCATAATTACCCCCAGTAGCCAGCATGATTGTCACATAAATCCTCTCATTTTGAAGTCAGAGCCTGACAACATTTAACCTCTGTCTTTGAATGCACAGCAAATGTGACAAGATAAGAATAAGATTTAAAGGCCTGTTTACAGAACAGGATCACTCGGAAGGATACAGTAAATAAGGTATGGGCCACAGAAGGGACGAACTCAAGCTGGACAGCCTAAAACAAATAAAGCCAGCTAATAGAAAGCAAGAAAATGCTTTTCGAATATCCCCAAGATTTTTTTAGCAAATCAGACCGCTGCTTTTCCAATGTCCCCCAGATGTTTTAGCAAACCAGACAGCTGCGCTCTCTGGCAGGCTTCGACCAAAAATGCCTTCTGTTTTTGTCATTGTCTGTTTATGCGGCTGCACCTTTGACAATAATGGATGCAAGACTAAGATGGCGAAATAGAATAACTCCACGTCATGCACAACGTTTACATTCCTCAAAATAACCAATGGACAAGACTGAACGCAGTCCACTAAACACCTTTTGACCTCTAGCTGTATGTGGCACATTAAAATAGGCTATGAGTGATGCCAGTGGGACACGCATTGATAAACCAAACCTAGACTCGCTGCAGCAATGAGAAAGCGTGTTGTTTCGCACTGAATGCATAAAAGATGCAACAACGTCGCTTGTGGGGTTATTATAAGGACGCTTCCTTTTGATCTTACTAAAGTCCCTTTGCCCCCTCTTCTATGTATTCGGTCCTGTTGTAAATCTGGCTTTGAATTTCGTCTCAAATCTGACTTTCCCTTCTCTGTTTCCCTTCGTTAATTCAGCAAGCAATTTATCGAGGATGCAATTGTTTTTTTACGTGTCATTCATTATTGACCTTTTTTGACCCCCCATGCAAATAGCTGGGCCCCATCTGTTACATCCTCGGGGGCAAATGCATTTTAAGAGCGCCTCTTCAGCTTCCTCTGCATGGCTCTGATTAAACTTTAATGTGTGTTCGGACAGATCTCGGCCTCCTCTGTTCTTTTATTGCAGTTGGGGCGGGATTTGAATCCAGTCGGATTCCAGATCAGGCGGATAATTATTGAGCTCGATATGGGCCCACAACACCACAGGCCAGTCCTGGTGAAATGTGCTGCGACCTAGTACCATTTGTAAACACCAGGACATATCAGTTGGCCCCATCACAAATTCCTCACGCAAAGGACCTTCAACACTCCTTCTGTTGGAGGGTCATCTTGGGCGGGACCTTGCTGGAGCCTAGAACCTTGACGCCGAGACCACCTAGAAAAAAAGACATCTTTTAACTCCACAAGTGAGAGGGTGTGGCCTAACTGCCAGAGCTGCCGACTTTAGAGTTGGGGAAACAGGTTCGAGTCTCGGAGTCGGCTCAACATCCTGTGATTCTAGGCAAATCGCTTAATCTCCCCGTGCCTACCAAAAACAAAGCCATAAATAAATAAATGGATGTGCCCTTGTGTAATGTAACTGGTGCTCATGTGAAGCGCCCCAATCCCTTCCTGTCGAGTTCGCGCTATATAAATCTGCAACAAAAAAAAGGCTTTAAAAATTAACTATATTTGGTGGCAGGTTTTTGACTTTTCCAAGGTCTATATGTTAGAGATAGCATGCACTATAAGAATGCAAGATGTATGTGATCGCATGGGTAGTTACACTAATAACGCTTTATATAACTTGCTCAAAAGTGTTTATTTCTACCCAAAAGGAACCATTTTAGCATTTTTTAGAATAACAAAAGATTAAGAAAAACAGAAAGGTTCTGAATGTATGCCTTCCAGTTTCCATGCAGCTCCTTGATATTGGTTCATAAAGGGCACGAGTCGGGGGTACACGCGGGTGGACGGCGTCCACCCACTATTTTCACAGGGTGGACGCCGTCCACCCTGCCAAGAAGTTGGCCCCACTGAAAAATATGTTGAATTCGTCCCGGTGTAATTTGCAAGCACCGGGACACATTCAGCAGCGCCTGCGCGTTGTTGTCTGCTTTGGATCCGCAACAACGTGCAGGCTGGGAGGGGGCTTTCTTAGTTCAGACTCCTGCAGGGCCCATAACAAAGGCCGAATCTGAGGGGTCATCAGACCTCCTTTTGAGTCTCCTGGCTGGGAGCAGTCAGGAGCCTCACACCTGATGCAAATGCAGCAGAGGGGGAACAAAGGCTCACACCTTGTTAGCACTTCACACATACTTAAGGGAGGTAGCTTTTCACTTTGTGCAGGCTCTGTTTAGGAGATATGCATGCGCTTTAACAATGTCAGATATGTTGGTCTTTCCCAGTATTTACACAAAATAAATAGCATTAAATATCACTATTTTTTCTTGTAAAACACTATGGGTAGACGAAGCTTTACGCTGACAAAAGGAAACTGTTTTATGTGTAGCTTACAAAAGTGCGAATCTTCTCCCTACATCAGGAGGGTTTCCCTGTATACTGGAAATGTGCTCTAATGTACTCATGATAGACCTGTTAAACATATATGTGAGGGCTTAAGATCTGATGTCACTTCTTATGATGCCACTTCCTGTGTTGCCATGCGCCCGTGATGTCACGTGCCCGTGATGTCACTTGCATACTGATTAGGTTAGTCAACCCACTTATTTTTAGGTCTCGCCCTGAAAGCCAGCGCTTTAGCGCTGGCTCTGGGCGAGACATTTTGTAGTGTGGGCTTGCAGAAATGCGACCACAACTTTTGGCTGGCCTAGAGCATGTGAGAACGCGCGCAGTAACGCGCATTCCTCGCATGCTCCAGGCGCCATATGTTCCCTCCCCCACCACAGAGCGCGTCTCGCACGGCTGCGCGGCCAATGCTTGTCATAGACAAGATTGTGAGTCACATGCTCGCTTCACCCTCCCCCTTCCAGCCTAGCCGTCCCGCTCTCTTTGCCCCGTTGCGCGTTGCTCAATGTTGTTAGGACATTGTTTCTAGTACGGGACGGGGCTTGTTATCCAGTGTGTCAGTTGAATTACTTTCTTTGGTATGCTAGTACAGCTGGTTCAGTAAAAGAAAACATAACTCCTCGCACTTTCTCCTGCTATCAAATACCGTTTGGTTATTGCTTCCATGCTCGCTTCACCCTCCCCCCCCCCCCTCCAGCCTAGCCGTCCCTGTCTCTTTGGCCCGCAATATGCCCTGCAAATTATTCTTATGTTTTTCACTCCCCGTGCCTGTCCCTCTGCCTTTCACTCTCTCTGCAACTTACCCATGTTATTCTCTTGCCGTGACCAGTCCCTCTGCTCCGCACTTTGTCTTGCACACTTCTCTCATGTTATTCCCGGCCGTAACTTTTAATTTGCCCCACGCTCCTGCTACCTATACTTATATTTTACTTTATCCTGCCTTTCACTGTGTCCCGCACTCTCTCCTAACAATTATCCTTCTGTTCTTCAGTCGCCACTACCGTATTTGGATTTTTCTGCCCTCGACCTTTGTCCTGTCATTTATCTTTATGTTATTACCTCACCATGCCTGTCCCTGTGCCGCGCACTCAATCTTGCCACTTATCCTTTCTTATTGCTTTCCCGTGCCTTTTAGTTTACCCCGCACACTGTACTCCGACTTATATTGTTGCTTCATCTTGCTTTCTACTCTCGCTAACACACTGTCCTGCCACTTTTCCTCATTTGTTTAGCTCGCTATACCTCTCTCTGCCCCGCCCTGCGCTCTGTCCTGCCACCTATACTTATAGTTTGCTTTATCCTGCCTTTTACTGTGTCCCGCACTCGCTCTTAACAGTTCTCCTTATGTTCTTCAATCAACACTACCGTATTCAGATTTCTCTGCCCCCGACCTTTCTTTTCTCATATACCTTTTCTTGTATACCTCTACTACCCCTATTTTACTAAAGTTCTACGCCTCTATTACCCCTCTGCCTTACGAAACCTATACCCATATTCTACACCACTAACATTCTTCAAACACTATTGTACCACTATACTATCACTGTTCTACACCTCTACTAACCCTCAAACGCCTCTACTAACACTAAAACAATATACTACCCCTCTATTAACCCTCTACCCCTCTTCTACCCCTCTACTCCTATTCTACACGTCTACACCTCTTATAACACTATACTAACACTCTTCTAAACATATACTAACCCTCAAATCCTCAACAACTCTACTAACCCTTCACACCTCTAATAACCCTCAAACATTCATAAAACACTATTCTACACCTCAATATAAACATAAAATACCATGCTACTACCACACTACCCCTCTTCTACACCTCTTCTAACACTATTATACACCTCCAATAACCCTATACCCTAATAGCCCTCTACAAACACTAAACACCTCTTCAAACCATATTATAAAACTATACTACACATTTTCAAACCCTCTTCTACACATATACTACCCCTCTTCTATCCCTCTACCCCTCTTCTACAACTCTATCCATCAACTACACCTCTACTAACCCCTCTACCACTCTACTACACCTCTTCTAGCACTATTCAACCCCTAAATTATCACTCAACACTAATATCCCTCAAAATCTCTTCCAAACCTCTTCTACCCCTCTACAAAACATCTTATACACCTCTACTACCCCTCAACACCTCTACTAACACTTAACAACTATACTAGCCCTCTACCACAGTACAGGGCGCACGGAACGCTGCAACGTTTGGTACAGCCCCTACACTACACACTTTAAACATTTTACGTACAACAAGCTTAAAGCCACGTGCCAAATTTTCCACGGTTCCTTTCCCCTAGCTCTTCTATAATTATTTATACCACCACTGCATCACTAAACACCATTATAGCATCACTCAGCACACAACATTATTTAACAGCATCAACACAGCATCAGTCAGCATCCACTACAGCCTCATTCATCAACATCAGTGCATCTGGCTCTTAAATTACACACCATTTTCATTCTGCACCACACAACACATTATTAAACTGCATCGCCAAAACATCACTCATCACCACTACAAAATCACTCATCAACAGCATAGCACCACTCCCCACCAATACAGCATTAATACGCACACCTCTATACCACTGCACCACATTATGCCACTTAAAGTACACACAATTGTTATTCAGCAACACAACAGCATCATTCATACCATTTACACATTACTCAACTTCGCTACAGCATCACTCAGCACACCACATCATTAAACACAATCAACACAGCATCATTCAGCAACACTTCAACATCATTCATTACCAGCATAGCATCAAACAGCACAAATACAGCATAATTCTTAACACACCTATCCCACTTCACCTATAATATAACACTTAAGCAGCACACAAATATCATTGTGCAGCAACACACCATCCTTCAATCCACCACTTAGCCTCTTTGCTTTATCAAAACGCCCTTTATTTACAGTACATCCTTTCACACTATTTCTATCTATCCATACTAATTTAGTTCTTCATCTATCCTCTTTACCTACACCATTTTTCGCTATAAACACCATTTTTCTAGTTCAAAATCTCCCCCCCTCTATTGTTTTATCTCTCCTCCCTTGCACCACCCTTTATTATATGTACACAATTAGTCTATCTCGCTCAATAGCACCAATAAGCACCACACCAGCAAAATTTAGCACCACCAACGCTTAATTCAGCACCACCACAGTATCAAATATCACCTATACTGCATGAATCTACAAACACCTCTCACACTGCACCTATAACATGCCCCTTAACATACACACAAAATGTATTCTGCAACAACACAGCAACATTTATACCATCACTGCATTACTCACCATCACTCAAGCATCACTCAGCACACCACATCATAAAGCAGCATCAACACAGCATCTGTCACCACCACTACACCATCATTAGTCACCAGCACAGCATTAGGCAGCACCAATACAGCATAAACACGCACACCTCTCACACTGCACCTATTAGATACCCCTTAAGTTGCACACAGAACTCATTAAGCATCAACACAGCATTATTTATAACATCACTGCATCACTCAACAACCAGCTATATCCCTATCTAAACAATGTATCGTGTTCCAACGTGTCTTCATGGGTGGCCCACATAGTGACATTAATCGCCCCCGAGTGCTCGTAAAAATAGGTTATGTTAGCGTTATATGTTTCATATTTGTATTGCATACGTACACTACAGCTTCTTGGTGCTGTAGTAAATAACACAACAAATGCTTAAACAATAAGAAACTCAGTATACACATAGTAATTGATGTATTAATGCCTAAAAAGTAAGATTTTAAGTGTTTTATAATAATTAGCTTAGGAAGAAAGCTCAAAATGTTCGACCTCCACTCAATTGATTCCTTCGCCCAATTCACATTAATGTTGTTATGGGTAGGTTAACTCCCTCTTGAGATGCTCCTGGGTAAAACGGCAAGTCCAGCGTGCTTACAAACAGTTACATAATAAACCATAACTTGCTAAAGTCACTGTAATAACCCGGAACTAAAGGATTCTAGTAGCTATAAAGTCAGATCTCTTCGCACCACCAGTGCCGGCACCCATAACCATACCCGTCACATGGAGCTGTCAGTCAATATGGCTGCATCGTCTTCATTAAAATACACCTGCTTCATGTCTCCAATTAAATCACCAGCACATAGCAAGCCAAATGCCCCGTGGCATAATAAGCGCATTTCAGAGGGCACTAGTTTCATAGGAAGCAGCAGTGTACCTACTAGGGAGCTTCGCTATATAACACTGTATCAGTAGTTTCCAGCTGTTGATCGTCTTTTAACAAATAAATGCATCGTAAAACTTTAATACATCTTAGTTTCCTTCAACAAAACCAGAATTACAGTTAAATATTGTGGTATACATGGTGTTCTCCAGGCATAAAACAATGTGGCAACCCTAAATCTTGGGCAAACGGCAAAAAAACTAAAAGTCCCATAATGCAAAGGGACTCTGGCGAAAATGCAGAAAATAAAGGGGTCAGACCCGCTACCACAGCTGTGCAAAAAAAGTACAACACGATTAGATAGTTTGCATACATGGCTTATTAAACAGTTCAACCGTATCTTATAAATAAACAAACAATCCTTAGCGGCGCAACACCCAAGATACTATGCTGCATTGCTAAACACTTATAAGGTCCCAAAGGCGAGACCTATTGGCTATGCCAATGCTTGTTTTAGGACTTGTGCCCTGTTCATAAGTCACTAAACTGTTTTACAAGGACTGGAACTTATGATGTGCACGTAAAGCAGGGATCTCTGCAACAGTAGCAGAGCCCCACTGAGCTATCTTGAAAAATTCAAATGTGTGACCTGCATGTAACATTCGGTACTTTGCAGCGGGCACATTGACATTACATGCTATTTCATGACGAGTCCAAACTGCACTCAAATCTATCCAGCAAGAACATTAACCACCACTGAGTTATTTTACCGCCATTATATTCTGGAACTTTCTGGGGGCACACAGATCTCTGCAGCAGGTGCCTTAGTCGCGTGAGATAATCCAGTACAAAGTTGCTACCACATTTGTCCTTTTTGCCCATTACTCTGGTGGAAGAATTTAAGAAAAAATAAGTGCACTGTCAGAGTAAAACTCCTTTATGGCTGCGCCTATTCTGATGCCACCCCTTCACCGCCAGAGCTTAATTTGTAAAAGAGTGCCAGCGCCGAAGCTCTGCTTAGAAGACCCCAGCCAGTGCAATTAAACATTGGTGGCCAAATACCAAGGTTGGTAGTCTTAAATCCATCCCCTGCTACCCTCTTTAATCCACTACCAGACACACCCTGCCCTTTTATTGTACTCTTAGGGGTTCCTGCTGTCTCCCTCTGCGGCGGTTTGCCGTGTCCGAACTTTGGGGTTTATTTACAAGATCCTTGCGCCGCCTGTACGTCACTTTTCCCCATATTAAAAGTGAGGCACCAGCGGCAGGAGGCTTGTAAGCCCCTTTGTGTTTTCCCTCTCCTGCGCTTGGTAAATATCTGATGTGGAAACATAAGTGGTGGTCTCCAAAAATAAATGCAGGTGTTCTCCACCGGAAAACACCAGCTCAAATTAAGCAAGGTGTCACCCAAATTTGTAGCATCGGAGAGTATTTTTCCCCATTCCAAGGACTGATGGTCCCTACCTAAATAGTATACTTTCTTTTACCAATAAGAAACTAGATTTATTTGATCTTAAAAGGACACAGCCAAGCTCACAGAAGATATACATTGTATCCGTAGCCGTAGGACAAAAATATATGTTGTCGTTATACAACTGTACGTTCAAGCTTTAATGTCAAGGAATTATATTTGCAAATAACTTTAGCAAAAACAAGTTTGTTTTGTCCTTTAAGGAAAGGACGTCGATGCATTCAGTAGTGCCACTAAATGATTAAAAATATAAATATCCATATGTGACGTGCGTAGACGCGCACTTTCGGGTTTCTTGTTCATTTGGATTTAGTGGGATCGTATTGTAATTATCAAACCTTGTAAATGGATACATTTATAAAGTGCTTCCATCCCATAATTAAGGCTGTGGCGAACGTGCGTTACAAAACGACTGTCCAGCTTTTTCGTTCCTTTCTTAGGAAAGAGACTTGTATTTTGTTATTTGGGCACAAATATCGTTTTTCCCCCCCAAAGAGGTCATTTTCGGTCTTCTGTTTGGAGAAACCCCAGCTGGGCCCAGTTCTCTGGGAGTTAATGATTTTATGGGAAAGGCCCCGCCCAGATCCGACCGTGCGACAGATGGAGAAAGCCTTTAAAGAGCGCAGTCCACGCAGCAGCATCACACACAGGACGCGCGCAGGGAGTGGTCGGACGAGGAACATCTCCTGCATCCCCAGCCCAGCAAGCAGCTGCCCGGAAATCACTGGAGACCGGCCGCGTATCCCAGCAGGTACAGCGAGCTCCGCTCATAATATCAATAATATTCACTATATTTGTGCTAGTCTATTGGTTCGTTAACTAGTTGTCACTATATTTCTAAGTTATGCTATGTGTATTTCGGGCGCAAGTCGGGGGTACACTCGGGTGTACGGCGCCCACCCACTATTTTCACAAGGGGGAGCCATCCACTCTGCCAAGAAGTTGGGTCCCACCCAAAAAATGTGCTGAACTCCTCCTGGTGTAATTTTCAAACACCGAGACGCATTCAGCCGGGCCTGCACTTTGCCTGCTTTCAATCCGCAGCAATGTGCAGGCGGGGAGGGGGGCTCTCTTATTTCAGACTCCAGCTGGGCCCATAACAAAGGACGAATTTGAGGGGTCATCAGGCCTTTTGTTCGAGTCTCCAGGCTGGGAGTGGTCAGGAGCCTCACATCTCACAAATGCAGCTGAGGGGAAATCAAGGCTCACACCTTGTTAACACTTCACACATGCTTAAGAGAGGCAGCTTTTCACTTTGTTCAGTCCCTGTTTAGGAGATATGCATGCACTGTAAGAATGTCAGATGTGTTGGTCTTTCCCACTATTTACACAAAATAAATTGCATTTATATAGCGCTTATAACCCCTGAGGAGGCCTTGAAATAATTTAAATACCACTGTTTTTGTGTGTAGTGCTACTCATCCTAACACATGGTGTCAGAGTGCTTTACATCACACGTACATATTACATATACAATAGATCATATGTTTGTAAATCAATGTACAGTATGTGTTACATAAAGCAGTGAGGGTTACAAGATGTATAAGTCACATATCATCCATCATAGCTCACTGTGCTATATTAGAATATGTACAATGCAACTGCAAGTAACATAAGGGTCTCTGTGTTCGAAGCAGTAACCCACTTACCTATCTACATACAATCAAATCCGTCATTTGCATGTTACATGATGTGCTTTGCGGGAGACACATTAACCCTCTATGCCACTTTGAGTCAAAACTGAGGCTAGACAAAACAGATCTTTCCAGCAAGTGCATTAACCTTCAGAGTTATCTTACTAATATTATTCACTCAGATTTACTGGGAGCACAGAGATCTCTGCAGCAGGTGCCTTAACCCCATAAGATATTTTAAAGTACAGTCTTTGCAACCAATTAAGCAGAACATATTTACTGCCAATTTTCTCATTGTTGCCACTTTCTTAGTGGCAGAGTTTAAAAACAAAATGTATAGGTTAAGGCTCAGATTTTGCATCAGGGTTGAGTCACTTTTTTGGCACGACCCTGGCGTAAAATCTATTTTGGTATTTACAGTACCACACAAATCCCGTTTGCAAAAAAAAAACACACAAAAAACGAACGCAAGGCAGCACATTGCCCTGCCTTGCATTACCTTACGTCAAGTAGGCATTACATGGGTGGTGCTAGGGCATTTCTGTGCATCCATCTATGTATTTTGGCGCAAACACATATTTACAGAGACTTGTAAACCTAGGTTTGCACCAGTACCTGAGGCTGGCGTAACAAGGAGAAATATATCCATTTCTCCTCGTTATTTCCTCTTTGCATGTATGCTGCATTCTGCAGCACACAGGTAGCAAGCGCTATATAAATGCAAACCTTTTTCCCTCTTCTATTCCTCCGCTATCCTTCTCAATCCAAATAACTGACTAATATCCACCACTCAAATTACTTTCATATTTCACTATACTAATTCACCACTAATCATTTATGGGTTCCGGAGTAGCGTGCTACTCGCCATAAATGCGCATCAACACCCCATCTGGGGTAACAAGGCTATATAAATGCAAACCTTTTTCCCTCTTCTATCCCTCTGCTATCCTTCTGAATCCAAATAACTGACTAACCTATCCACCACTCAAATTACTTTCATATTTCACTATACTAATTCAAGAATAATCCTTTATGGGTTCCGGAGTAGCGTGCTACTCGCCGAAAAAGCGCTTTGACGCCTCGTCAGGGGTAGTAAGCGCTATATAAATGCAATTACAATTCAATACAAAGAGGAAATTGCCTCATAGGATAGTTTTTGCGTGGCTTTTGGGGGAACCCCCCTCCCCAAAAATACGCACGCCAGCGCTTCCTCGTGTTACCATGTGCCAGGTAGGTTTAACATGAGTGGTGTATTGGTGTTCCCGTACATCCACCCTTGTATTTTGTATGCAAATAATTTACACAGTATTCTAAAGGCAGGCACACTAGCTTTCCTTGGATTAGCTCTCGAGTTCCACTTTCCTGTAAAAGGATCAAGGTTGTTCCCTGTTTATGTGAAGTGGCATTCCAGCTAGGGCCCGCTAGTGAGTTCAAGTCTTAGAAGTTCCATGATGGTTGTGAGAAAGTCAAAGTGCCTCCGCGCTGTAGTGTGTCAGTCGGAGCAAGCCCAGTATTTGTGGCCCAGTATTCAGTCTTACCCACTCTCGCCGGAGGGTCCGAGTACCCTGTCATGCGTCTGCAGATGGTGGTGAGCAGTAGACGTGATGCTACGGTAGAGGTGGCAGGCGTCCACACGCTCCTCCACCTATGTGATAAGCCTCCGTGAATCCGGTGGCAGGTCTTGGGTCCTCCTGGATTGTTGGGTAGTTGAATCGTTGCACTTTTCAGCAAGTAAAAGTTTGCTTCTCCTTCAAAGCTGCACGCTGCTCCAGGGCGACCATCCTCTCACTTCACCTCGGCCCCCCTCCTGGCATTTGGGGTTCGTGACAGTGCACACAGGAAAACGTCCCCTTCAGGTCACAGGATTGCACAGTGCGATGGCCCTCTTCTTGAAAGAGCAGTGCACCAGGACAACAGCCCTCAATCATCACCGCGGCCCCCACCTGGCATACAGAGGTTTTCTGCTTTCACTTGTGCAGTTCATCCACTAAATAGACTTCTCTTCATGTCTCCTATTTCACATCAGAGGTCAATGTTTTGTCTTTAATTCTTGGTGCATGAGGTTAGAGTGTGGCAGGCAGGTAGAAGCCACATGAAAGTCATGTTATGTTATGTTATGTTAGTTTATATTTGTAGAGCACCAAATCACCAGAAGGTCTCTAGGCGCTAGCAGCATAGACCAAGAGCCCGGGGATCCCTTAATCCCGCCGACCCACAGCACACCAAAAGATGGATTATCCGAAAGCCTCAGTAAACAGGATGGTCTTAAGTTTCCTCCTGAACGGGAGTAAGGTGGCTTCCCTGCGTATACTATCCGGTAGCTTGTTCCACATCTGGGTAATCACCACTGAGAAAGCCCGCCCCCCCCTCCCCCCCCCAATGTAGCTCTATGAAATCGCGGGCAGACCAACAGGCTGGCCTCGGATGACCGGAGGCACCGTCCGGGCACATAGGGCTGCAAACGATCTTTGATGTAGTAAGGTGCCGCACCATACAGTGCTTTATGGGCAATGCACAGGCCCTTGAACCTGACCCTCTGCTTGATAGGGAGCCAGTGTAACTGTTGTAGCAGGGGGGTAGCGTGCGTTCTTCTTGGCAGTTTAAAAATCAGCCTTGCCGCATCATTTAAGACCACATGGAGTTTCCCCAGGAGTTTGTCAGGGAGCCCTGTGTACACCGCGTTGCCGTAGTCCAACTGGAGCGTGACAAGATAAGTGCCGTCACAACGGTGCGAATGGTGGAAAATGTCAACAGGGTCCCGAGCATCCGGAGTTGCCGCATCAGGCCCGTACAGCTCCCCACTATTGCAGACACCTGCATATTTAGAGTTAACTGAGTGTCCAGCTTGATACCCAGGCTCTTTACGGCTGGCACTGGAGTCGGGGTGGTGCCCAGCTCATGGGGCCAGAAGAGGTTGGACCAAGGTGAGGCATCTGTAGTGAGAGCAAGCACCTCAGTCTTATCGGGGTTTACCTTGAGTGAGTCATGCCAAATGCATTATATATGTGGCTTAGATTCTTATTACTATATTCCAAGAAGGAGTGAGTGAGAAGTGATACAGGGTTTGCTCACCTACCCAAACATCTAGCCATTCAAAAACAATAGGAGGGAACCCCTACCGTGCTTAGCCTATCCCTCCACACCAGCCCAAGGGGATCACCCTATGGTGTTAAATGGACTCTTACCCACTGGGACTCCAAGTGGCATGCTTCATCATAGAGTCCTCGTCCAGATACCTAATGTATCTGGGTGGGCTCAACCTTGGTTGCCAAGGAAGCTCTATGGTTATTGGGTGGGATCCTAGATTTAAAATAATCTAGGGTGTCCTGAGCTTTAATTTTATTTTCAAAGGGTGGGGATGCGCTAAGGAAATTAGTATCCTTTGTAACCCTGGGTCATCATGTTTCAGCCATCACACCAATGCCTCACCGGGCTAGTTGGCTTTCATCAGGACCTCACAAGGATCCCGTTAGTATCCCATTTGTTTGTGTTCAGTTGTGAAACTTCCATTCACCATACTCATACATGCCATACATACCAACCCATTTGGTTGCTATGTTAGCATTTCTTTAGTGCGTCCTATTTAGAGCTTCTTGAGGGTAAGGAGGCAGGTGGACCTTGTAGTCAAACTTTCATCAAACGTCTCTTCCCGGCTGTTTACCTCTTTGGTTCCTCCTTTCCCTGCATCCTAGATTCTTATTATACAGGGTGCAACATTACATCCTATTTAATCAAACAAAAGAGAGCGAGATAGATTTGCCTAGAATCACAGAATTTGGTCAGGCTGGGAAGCTGGGATTGACCCCAGGTTTTCTGCTTTCACATTGTTCATTTCAACCATTAGATGAACATATCTTTATTTCTCCTGTTTTACATCGAATGTTAATGCTTTGTCTCTAATGCTTGACACATTAGGTTGATGCGTGGACGGTGGGCAGATGCCGCAACTGTGCACTTTTCACTTCAAATAAGGACTGCCTTACATAATCCTTCTTGCTCCTCCATGACCCAAATATTTAAACTTTGTTCAGAAGTATCTAAATTTGTCACACCACAACAAAAAATGATTTCCAAACATTTGAAATTGTGTGCTTTATTTACCAGTTCCAATCACTAAATGTCGAAGAGCTGTTTTTCTTGAAAGGAAGACAAGTTGCATTTTTGTAACTTTGGAAAATCGAGAGTGCTGGATATGGCTGTGTTATATTTTGCCAGGTTGTTACCGTACTGAGGTATGGTGGTTTTGTTTTTTGCCCTTCTCACACCTACTTATTGCAGCGATGTTGCAAAGTTTGTAATGTCCTGTTTTAAGACACAGTAACACAGGTTAGCTTTGTTGTTATGATGCTCTTAGGTCAGGGAGACTGATGTAATTCACAGTTATGCTATCTATGAAATGAAAGATCATGTGTGCTTAGCTAGGCCTGGCTCCTTCAGGATGAGGTTACAGTAAATAGGCGAGCCAGCAGGTCCGTGTTACTGAAAACAAGTAGGTCAAGTAGTCCGTCTTTGGTGCACCATGTTGGCAGTGTAACATGTCTAGAATATGCAGAGGTCTTATGAGCAAGCAAAGTCTAGTGTAGATTCTGATTACTGGCGATAGTTTGTGGTGTCTCTTGCTGTTCCTACATCTTCCCACTTGGGTAGTTTTTCTATGCAAACTACTAATATTTCCTCTGGAAGGCCAATATTTTCTTGAAAATGCTAGTTGGGACTGGAATTGCATGTACCTTTTGCTTGTGAGTTACCTTTGTCGTCATTTCCATTTCATCCTTGGATACTGTGCAGCTTACACTTATTCTGATGTGGAGCTGATACCTCTTACTTTGAAATTCATGGTCCATTCTATGTGTGAGCATTCTGGTGGTACAGATTCCAGGGTGAGCTGTCAGGTTGTGCTGGTAAATGTGAGGGTGGTTTAGATATAGTTATGATAACAATAAGTACATAAGAGATGTCTGCTGCTAAATGTCCAGGTGACATTTGGGGGGTGGGGGAGGGGAGACAGTATGTAATTTGAAAAAAACATAAACCGAGAGTCCCAAACGTTTTCTTAGGGTCCTATTGCTGAATGCCAAGGTTGTCATAACCTTTTTCTTCCACTCCCCTAGAATTGCTTATTCTTGCAGGTTGTTTTTTCATCCCCTTTTCTGTCTTCATCATTGTTTTCTTATCTCCCTCCTTTCTTCCCGTTCTGCCTTTCTGTCTTGCTTTGGGTCATGGTCTGTTGGTGAAAAATTAGCCCCAATCTCCTAAAATGAGTGCAGGTGGGTAAGGCAGAGTAAGAATTCTTCGCATAGGAGAGTGGTCTCACCTCCCGAGACCGCAGGCAGCTAAAGCAATCACATCTACATGGAAATGTGCTGTATATGGAATGTTATGCCTGGTTGAGTAGGCTGGCGGTAGAGTTAGTTTGTTCAATCCTTGGGTAGAGCAAGGTATACGCTGACAAAAGTCAACATTGTTTTATGTGTAGCTTACAAAAGTGTGAATCTTTTGCCTAAATCAGGAGGGTTTGCATGTGTACTAGGAATGCGCTCAAATGTAGTCATGATGGACCTGTTAAAAATGTATGTGAGGGCTTAAGATCTGATGTCACTTATTGTGATGCCACTTCCTGTGATGCCACGTGCGATGTCACGTACCGTGATGTCATGTGCCATGATGTAATGTACCGTGATGTCACTTGCATACTGCCTAACTAGGTTAGTCCCCACACTTCTCTTTTTAGGACTTGTGCCCTGTGTGTATTAAAGCACACTGTCACCCGCGAGGCTATACTGGTGCCCAGAAGGTGTGTGTACCTCGCCCAGCCTACAGTAGATTGGTTAATTGAATTGCCAGCTCTTCAGCTTCTTGCAGAATTCAAGAGCAGAGAAGGAGGCTCTGATGTCAAGTGGAAGAGCTTCCAAGCTTTAGGAGTGATGCAAGAGAATGCCTGTCCTGGACTAGTTCTAATGGCTAATGCCTTCTCTTTTGCAGTCTTCAACCATATTTCTTCCCTTTCCACCTATTGGCTGTTTTTTCTGTTTTGGTTTTATCAACTCCCTGTCTCGTACAAACCTAGTTTACTCCTTTGAATACTGCTGTACCCTTACCCCATCTCAGTGATAGGTTGCCTCGCTCCTAAACCTAATTTGCTACTTGTTTTGTCTTAAGGGTAGAGAAGGGTGCTCATCGTGCATTTGCTTCCTAGGTGGCTGCTATAATTCTCTCTCGCCGTTGCACATGTTCCCTTTTATTTCATTCTTATTGTCATTTGTAAGTATGTATGTGCATTGACCCCTTATATATATTTGGATAGTTGCTTTACTACTTTTAACCTATAATCATAATCCCTTTATTGTATAGTGAACCAATGCCCTCGGGCCCTGTTAAAAAAAAACGGCACAATAAATAATTAGATAACTCATTGTATGGAACCCAGAAAGTTGATTGCTGAGTCAGGCAAGCAACACTCGACCTGGAGGTCACACAGACAAATCTCGCAGTGAATACTCAGCCCGGTTGACCATCTCACTTTCGAAGGGACTGAACAGTTTATTCAATTCTATCTACAGCCCTCTATATACAAAACAGTTCTTAAAGCAACATAACAGCCAAATCAAGTTTGTAATCACTTGCAGTGGCGGCTGGTACTGATCGGGGGTGGCGAGGCGGTGAGGCTGGGGTGGCAGGGGGAGGGGGTAAATAAAGAATTAAAAACTTACCTCCTGTCCTCGCCGTGTCTCTCCACTCCTTTCTCCAGCCGGAACAGGAAGGACCCAGGAAGCACCCAGGCTCCCCTTAGCCAATCACAATGCTGCAATGCAGCGTTGTGATTGGTCTGAGCGCCGTGGTTTGGTGCTCAGACTGAGAATGGTGGCCTGGCATGTTCTCCACGCCTGGGTGGAGAGCATGCTATGTGCGCATGAATGTTTGGCCGGCCCGAGTCGGCCAGCCAAACATTCAGGCGCAGTAGGGAGTGAAAACCACTCCTCCCCTCCCCTGCTCCTTCAGCAGAGCAGCCCCGCCCGCTTCCCAAAGCTGCTGCGCCCACAACAAGAAAAAATAAAATAACACATTGAGTTATTTTCATTTTATTTTTCCTTACACTGCTGAATAGCAGTGGGGCGACGCTCCGAGCCGCCACTGATCACTTGCTTAGCAAAGGCAGTAAGGCAAAGGGGTGTATTCGCAAAGGAATTTTGGTGTAGGTAAATTAGCACTCCGTTACTACGGTTTCATGTGCTCGTACATTCCTTTGCGAATTGTCCCACCCCTTTCCCATCCCCTGACCCCTTCCCTTGTTGTTGCTCCTAGCATTCTTCCATGCCAAGTCCGCCTTCCTCCCTTTTACCCTCAGCCCCTAGCTGTGGTTTCCCCTTGCCATGTCCTTCTGCTGCTCCCTGCTCTTCTTGCCTTCCGGGCATCTCTGCTGCCCTCTTCCATCGTTGTTTCTTTCACACAGTGCCATACCCCTTGCCCAGTCTTTATCACCTGCAATTTTCTTGTTTCCCCACATACTTCCATCTTTTTCACCATCCTCTTTCCCTCGTCATTGGGCCTCCATCTAGCCTTTTCCATATCACACTCTAACGCTCCATCCCTCATTATGATTACACCTCCTTTGAAAATCCCCTTTCCTCGCCACCCCACCCCACCCAACTCCACCAAATTCCTCAGTTTGGTTTGAACCCTGCCCCTGAGCACCACTTGCATGTCACCGCTTGTAAGGATTCAGGCTCCCAATCAAAGCATATAACTGTTACCACACAGTACCCCATCATATAGCGATTCATCTCATCTTAGGACACCATGCCACCAGACCCTTCCTAAGGTCTCATTAGACCATGCTGCAGGATGCTGGATTGCTACGAGTTATCATGCTCCTTTGCAGCTCGAATCCAATGAGCACACTATGTTGAGACACAGTGTTCTTTGGACAAGGCTCCCTTATTGAGTTTTGACGTTTACAATAGGTGCTGTGAATTTATGATACACAGGTCCTCAAAAAAGTTCGAACAATTAGACTTATTAGTTAGGATGAAATTAATTATGTATTGGCTATGAAGAAGCAAATTGTAATCAATTTCTCAGTTTTGAAACATGCGTTGGCCAAAACCCTTTGAATACCCAATCCTTTAATTTTGAATAAGCTACATCGACTTTAAAAGCTGAAGAATAATTATTTTCCATTTTTATACCTCTTGACCTCAACCTGTTCTTCTGCATCCAAATCCCTTTACATCTTTCCATGCTTTGCAAGGAAAGCAACAATGTACCCTAGCACCCCACCCAATATTACATCACACCACATACCAACACACCCTACTTGATCACCCACAGTATGACACAAAACCTTTCCCCATTGCATTGTGTAATAAACAATACCACTTCACACCATAGCTCATCTTGCGAAACACTGCAGCGTATAAGGGCACTCCCAACATATTGTATGCCACTTCACCACCAATGACCCCACCATGATAAACCACATCACCCCACACCACATGACATGATTGTCTGACTAAGACATGTCTGCTGTGTGGACATCCACTTCTTTAGCCTGTAGGACGAATAAAGGGAGTGCACGCTGTATTACATTGATGCAATAGTAAATCTTCAAATATTGCACATGATACATATATTACTCAAAGATACGCAATGGCAGAGCTTAGAAAATTCATAATGTGGAATCAATCCATTTTTGTATTGATCATAATACATTTGCCTTTAAAGGGCACCAAAGCACCATCCATTAAACCCAGTTAATTAAAAAAGGAGCAAATTGGCTAATGGGGGTAATGTATTGACTCCATCTTGAACTCATAGAAGTAATTTTCCTCTTCTCGTCATATCTTTTCTCGCTTTGGTTGCAAGTCTTGCCTTGGATATCATCTCACATCTGGCTCCCGTGCCTGTTTTCCTTCTGTAAACTAGCAAGTTAATTACTAAGGAGTCAATTATCTTTTTCCCTGTGTCATCCTTTATTGATTTTTTTCTCTGCTCACTCCTGCAAATACCATCACAATCATCTGGATTTTTGTTGAAAGTGCTAGCTAGCCTCAATTGGGAATTAAAGCTCTAAAGTCCAAAAGGAAGAAACTAAAAAAGAAAAGTCTTAAAGATACTTCCTGAATGCAAAGATGAACTTGGTATTATGGAGAGTGACTGGGAGTGTGTTATAAAATGTACATGTTTGAATTACGGAAATTCTGATTCTAGTCCATTTGATTTTAGGCATTGTCAGTATCAGTTGGTCCTTAGAGTGAGGCTTCCTAATGAGGACACATGCAGTGAGTCTGTGTTTCAGATAAAGGCTGAGACATAGAGGTCTTTATAAGTGATCCTAAGAGAATTAGATTCAATATTTGGCTGAATGGGTAGCCACTGAAGCGTACTCAGGGTGAGGATTATATGTTTACTCCTTGAAGTAAAGGGAACACTTTCACAACTGATTTTTGCAAAATGTGATTTGTTTTTTAAATATTCTTATAGAGGAGCTATTAGTGTTTCGATTAATACTTTGCAGAGCAAGAAAAAGTGCCCCAATACAGTATTAGCAAGCTGTGTTAATACAACAGAAGTTTGTAAGGTCTTTGGTGAACAGCACGTACAATGTTATAATGCAAATAAGGCATGTTGTACATTGTGTTGCAGCAATTGGAGGAGGCAGGGCGATCAAATTGGGCACGACGGCAAGTCTATCTTGAAACAGTTTGACTCCACCACAGAGAAGGTGAGTTTTTAGACTAGTTTTAAATCGTAGTAGGGAAGGAATATCTATGAGGACGGGTGTGGGGACAACACAGTGCCTCAGGGTCCAGGGGTGGAAAAATCACAGGGGGACAAGGAGATGGGGTAAGTGTGAGGGCTTAGTGATGAGATGGAGGTAAGGGGAATGTGGAGGTCATGAAAGCAATAGATGGTAAAGAGTTTCCTGCAAGTAAGGGGGCAGCAAGTCATTGGATTGCTTTGAACATCAAAATGAAAGCCTTGTATTGATGTCTGTTGTAGCCATGAACCAGCCAGCCTGACACTGAAAGGGAGGAAGTGGACTGGTGGTAAGGTACATCGAAGAAGACGTGACAATTTTGTCTAGAGAAGGGAAAACATATTTTGAAAATCCTACAGAAATCATATGGTGCCACACACACTCTCTCTCCCCCCACTCTCTCTTTATAAAAAAAACCCAAAGGTTAAAGTAACTTTACAGTTAGGTGAAGTGTTCAGTAACAACGTAACATTTTAAACTCTCTGACTCTCACCCTCTGAATCGCAAAATATCTTTGCTATGTTTGGAAGATTAAGTACGTTATGGTTATGTTAACATTGGGAAAAGTAGTTAATGTGCTTACAGTCTCTTTAGCAAGACAATCTAATCTATATTTGGCAAATGAGAATATATTTTAGTTGGTTAAATGGTGGGTATAGTCATGAAATCTTAGACCCCGCCCCAAAACTCTCACTGACTAAGACGCACCCTTACAGGCCAAAATGATATCCTACCACAATACCAAACCATGGAGGTCAATTAGGGGCTCACATCTGAAACTCCTAGGCAACCCATTGCGACCCAGTTTCTGAGGCCAGAAAACACCAATACAATTATTGGCCTATCAAAACAGGGGTGAAAGCCCTTAAACACACTAAGTGATATCAAGTCCAATGTAAATAAAGGTCCTAGGATTTGGTAATATCATGTACCCAATCTTTATTGCTTCTCTGCCCACTGCCAACTCGTGCTTCATTGCTCAGGCGTCCTGCCCCACGACTTCCCAAGGGCATGAAAATACATGTTCACCCCATTGTGCCACATGCCAATTGCCTCTCCATCTATACGAATAAAGTGCAAAACAAAAAGAAAATACCAAGTTACGGTCCATATATTGTGCACACACATACCTTGATAACTCTGTATAATGGCTGAAATCCAAAATAAAACAAAATTACCTCTGAGTCTGAATTTTACAAGTAACCCACTCCACCACTCTGTGTCTATTGACTCATACCTCATAATTATATAACAATCCCATGTCTGTTCCAATGTACAATAATTCAGGTTCAGTGTTATCAGCACACATCTGTAAACAGTAATAGTTCTGTTTAATAAGAATCCAAGTTAAACGATTTCCCAATAAGTGTGCGAACATATTACACAACAATTGTAAGGTAATTTAATTTTATTTCGGATTACAGCCAGTCTGCAGAGAGAGTGTGTACATTATATGGACCGTAACTTGGGATTTATTTAATTTTATTTGGAACAGGGGTGTAGGGTACAGCCTTGGCATGGCTAAGATCTTCCCTGTATAATTGTACCTTTCAGGTACATTCATATCAATACAGGTCTAAATCCCATCTTCTATCCTTTGGGGTGCCTCAGGGCTCCACCCTGAGTCCACTCTTGTTCAATCTATATGTCAGGCCTCTTGCCGATATCGTGGAGTCCCATGGGCTTACACTTTTATCATATGCCGATGACACGCAAATTGTGGTATCTTTATCGACCAAGGATAACCGAAATGTGGAAGACCTTAGCACCTGTCTTTCCCAAGTTTCAGCCTGGATCAACTCACAGAAACTTAATGGGGACAAAGCAGAGGTTTTGCTAATAGGAAACCACCCCATCTTTGGGGTCCTCATCTTTGGCCATCTACTTTGGGCTTGACCACCTTCCCAGTGCAGGTGGTAAAAAGTTTGGAAGTATGGTTAGATGATAAGGTGCCCATGAGTCACCAGATAATGTAGCAGCCACATGTTTTGGTACTCTTAAGTGGCTGAAGAAAATCATGGCATGTTTACTGGTCTCAGCCCAACAAACAGTATTTCAGGCTCTGGTGATTTCCAGAACTGACCACGGAAATGTGTTATATCTGATTGTGGCTAAATCTCTGCTCAAGTGGCTTCAAATTGTTCAAAATATGGCAGCCCGTATGCTTCTTTGTCTACCCAGGCTTACCTCTACAGCCAGTTTGCTTTGCACTCTGCACTGGCTGCCTATTGAGCAGCGGGTTCAATTTAAGACCTTATGCTTCATGCACAAGTGCCTTGCTAGACTTGGGGGCCGATTCCGATTCGGGCCGGAAATCTCTCCGACCGAGCCGGACCCGGAGAGATTTCCGACCGAATCGGACTCTGGCAGTCCGACCGAACGAGTACGATGCGCACGCATGCCATCGGACTCGAGTCGGTCGGACTCCCATTGAAGTCAATGGGAGCATGTCGTACAACGCGTACGCGGGCTCCCATTGACTCAATGGGTGCGAGGCGGACAAGGGCGCCCCCTACAGCAGGTACGCGTCGATGCGCATCGCGGCGTACACGCACAGGTAGGGGGGACCCATGGGTCCCCCCTGTGTGCGACTCGCGCGCCTACGCGTACAGGGGGGGTCCGACGCGGACCCCCAAAGTCCGGCTCCGACAGCTTTTTCGAGCCGGACGGCGCGAGTCGATCGGACTGCTCGCGGCGCGCATCGTACTCACCCGGCCGGGAAACGTCTCCATAGCGCGGTGCGAGTCGTGTCCATGCGAGTCGGTCGCAGCGTGTTGAAGCCGCGTTCGAGTCGGTCGGTGATTTCGCGGGTGCCTGCATCGTACTCGCTCGGCCGGACCCGCGTACGATTCGGTCAGGAAACAGGGCTCCGAATCGGATCCGGTAAATCCGAATCCGATTCGGAGCCCTACCGGCCGAGATCGGAATCGGCCCCTTGGTGTCTAAATACGTTCCAAACCGTGCTTTGTGTTCCAGCCATCTAGACCTGGCAATTACTCCTAGGATCAGGAAGTCCCTTCAGGGCGGTCGGTCGGTCATTTGTGTATTGTGGCCCTAAATTGTGGAAGGATTTTTTTTAGAAACAGTGTTTGCTTCTATTGTCTTATGTTAAATGGCGGTATTGTTTTTGTTCTAGCCCTGAGGAAGTCATGGGGCAAGTCACCTAAGTGACCAAACGTGTTGGTAGTGGGCAGAGAAGCAATAGAGTTTGGATATGTGATATTACAGAATCCTAGGACCTTGGGTTACATTGGACTTTATATCACATTGTGTGCACAAGGACTGTTGTAAAATGATTGGCCTTGCCTCGTCTCTGATAATTGTAATAAATATGGCCAATAGTAGTAATTATGCATGTGTACTGGCCGGCAGTGCTGTCATCCTTCCCTTTGCCTTACAATTTGTAGTTGTGTCATTGCCGCGTGACAGCTTTTAAGTGGAGTCACTTCAGGCACAGGAAGTGGTGTATCACCTTTTTCTTCTTCTGCGTAATTGCAGATAGTGAGTGCACATCGCGTGGCCTGCTGCATTCACCCCTGGCTCAGAATCAGTGATTTGCAGTACCAGTGCCACTTTCCCTTGAGATAGTATGGTCGGTGCCAACAATGACGTTGAAGACGTGTGATCTATGCCCTTGCCACACCCAGACTCTGCAGCCGTGGTCCTGAACCCCCTGACATCCAGTCCCGCACATGCAGGTAGGCCAGGACTGGAAAGCTCATAAGATAAGTAAATATAACGTTATATTTTATTTTGTTACTGTAGAAATTCTTAACAGGTCACTGATTCCCAGCCAGCCCAGTCCCACAGTTTGGCAGCAAGAGTGAATGGAAGGAAAATTATTACAAAAAGTAATAATTGTGTTGAAACTTCTGTGAAAAGCATCTGCTTTCAAAATGAATATCTAAGCAGACACTTTCGGCTACACATAACACGTCTGCCTCTGCTCCTGATCAGAGAGGCAGGCTGTGAAAAGAGAAATCTTTTGTGCTGTGTGATGGTTATAAAGTTCCTGGGGCCTTCTAGCAGGGATTTACATCCTTATCATGCCCTATTTTGCTATCCACAGCTTAATAGTAACTGTCACAATAACTTTTGAGGTAATTAATGTGATTTATGCAGTCCTTCCTCACACTTTACATGTTTCAGTTCACCTTGCATTCCCTAAAAGTATTTGCTTTTTTCAGATTAAATGTTTCTGTAGGTTTTTTTCATGCAACATATGTCTTTTGTGTGGTCCACACTTTGAATTGTGCTACCTTTACATGTGTTTGTAAACTGAAGGCAGTGTATCTCATAGTGCCCGTCATTGAGCCATAAAGGTGTTGTGATCATTTGCCCATCCAATCTTTGGCCACTCTGCAAAGCAATGGTTACATATGGGCCATTTGGAAATGTGGGAACGTCTGTGAAGGAGGTACACAGACAGAAGCACTAAAAGAAAAGAAAATGCAGTCCCAATAGATGAACAGCTTTGGTTGTGTGCATGGGGAACAGTGAAGTCGTGGAGATGATAGTAAACAAAACATTTGGAGAAAGGGATGAGATAACGTGAGTTATTCAGATGAGAGATAGGGGGAGAATAATGTCATTTGTTAACCAAGGGAAGGAAAGTGTGTACTAGGGAGAATGGCATAATTGAGACAGTCCAAAGATCACTACTCCTTCAAAAGAGCTTAGTTATGCTTAATTCACAGTGCCATATTTGGAGAACTGAAACATTTTCAGTTCTAATTAGGAACAATAAAATCATTTTTGCTACTAATTTTGTATACTGCTTAGAAGCATTGACAAAGGCAATAGTTCTGGCTTTTTTCAGGGATACTTTATTATTGTCTTATATGTCTGAATGAAATGACAGAAAACTCACAGACAGCCCCCAAAGTAATAGTCAGCTCTGCGTGAAGCACATGATTTTATTTCACATATTTTAAACCATGTACTCAATGAAATATGCCATGCCTCTTGTAAAGGTATTAGGGGCATATTTACAAAAAAATGTCGGAGCGTGGAGCTGCACCAAATCCAGCAGCGCCGCGCTCCGACATTCTTAAAACACAGGGATGCACCGCATTCACAAGAATACGGCACACTACTGTGTTCCCCCTACCCGTGGCTCAAAAAAGCTGCCTAGAGCCAGGGCAGGCACCCTGCTGCCATGTTGCAAGGGTGACTGAGCGGCAGGGGCGATTGTGCAGGAAGGGACGGACACCTGCACATAAACAATCATTCATGGTGATTTGCTCTTTCTATGTGAGCAAAAAACGAGGAGCGCATCGCCATTCTAATGCCTGGTAATCCATGGCGTTAGAATGGTGCTGTTTTTGGCGCTGCCTCAGCCTTGTAAATCTGGGGCAGTGTCAAAAAGCTATGGGTGTAGCGGTGGAACGCGCAAAGCAACACCCATTGCACGCCTCTTTGCCGCAGAGGACTGCGACGGAAAGGGGCATATTTACAAGGTGGCGTTAAGCCACGTTAAGTGGCTTAGCACCACCTTGTAAATATGGGAAATGGTGCTAGGCCACTGTAGCATAAAAAAAAGAGGCGCTCCGGTGGCAAAAGGGGCTTGTACATATGCCCCTTAGATACTCATCTTTAGTCACGGCCCTATTAGAGATACTCCACCTTTTTCAGCTCACATTAAGAACTGCCTGCTATTACACTTGCACACCTGCACTTATTGTATCGTATGGGTGCACCTAAAGAAGTGCTTTCTGTAGTAGCATTGGAAGGTATGTAAATGGTGGTAATTGCTCATCGACCTTCATTATATATTGTTCATTGCATAACACTTATTTGATATTGGGTGCTTTCAATCTAGCCAGCATATGTTCCATTGTTGTACACTATTTAAAAGATTCTTAACCAATGCTGCATTATCTAAACTCTGTATCAGAAGATAATGTCTGATAACGACAACAACGTAGGAGCATTATTTAATAGGATTTGAATAGAAATATGTTTATTTATAGAGTATTTAATTTGTATCTGCTGTAGATTTTCCAATCCATGTGTGTGATGTAATTAACCAAAGGTCAGATGCATCACTTCCTGTGATAGCACCAGGCCAAAATATTGTGCAATGCCACTGCCTTTGACGTCATACAAGTCCAAAGGTCACATGATGTCACTTCCTGTGATGTTACCAGGTCATAGGTTGTGTTATGTCACTTCCTGTGACATCACGGGTGGTCAAGGGCATATGATGTCACTTCCACTGCCCTGGTATTTTGGTAAATTGACATCCATGCACGAAACCAAAAACTGTTGGGGCAGAATAGCTTACCCATACAACAAATAATATAGTACTAAATAGGACCGCAGTGCAAATAAGTCTGGTCCCAGTAGAAGAAGAACCACTGATCCGGACATTGAGTGATACAAGGATCTACATTCCGTCCATCAACTTAGCCAATTTATGCAAAGCTAAAAAGCAATGCTTACTCCGTGGCGGTTGCAGGTGGTATGCACCAGCGCTCATTTGTGGAAATCAGGTCTTTTCATCATCAGACTTTGACCAAGAGCAAGAGAGGGGAAAACAGGAAAGGGGGAAAGAAGATGGAAAAAGAGGAAAACTGATAAAGGGAGAAAGCAAATATAGGGTTGAACTGGTCTTTTGGACAGTCAGGCAGTGCCCAAAGGGCTGGTCTGAAAGGGCAGTATGTGGGCTGTTTCTTTTGCTGTTTGTGGATTAGTTTTCCGATTTGGTGGGCCCAGATTTACTGATATTACTACAGTCACTGCCTACATCAAGCACAAATGCAGTCCTCCATATCTTGCAAAACACCTATAAAGCATGTTTTTACAAGTTCGAAATTGCCCGATATGCAAAAGTGGGCCACTTCTTTTTATCTATCTGATTCACTAACGGGAGCCACTTTTATTTTGGAGCCCAAGAGCGATAAAGAGACCAAAAGGGGCATATTTACAATGAAATGGCGAGGCGCCACAAGCAATTTTGCTGCGCCGAGCTGCGTCATTTGAAAAAATGCAGGGATGCGCCGTATTTACAAGAATACAGCGCACCCCTGTGCTCTTCCCTGCACCTGCGCACAAACAGCAGCCATGCGCCAATAAGGCCAGCTTTGTGGAGATGTTTTTGCAGGAAGGGCCATCCTTCTGCACAAAAACTATAATTGATGGATTTTTGCTTCTTCTGTGAAAGAGCAAAAAACAAGGAGAAATAAAAGTCTTTCTCCTCGTTGTGCCACTTTAACACTTCCCTTGGAAAGGCGTTAGTTTTTGCCGCTGCCTCAGATTTACGAATCCTTGTAAATCTAGGGCAGCGTCAAAAAGCCATGGGTTGTGCGTGGGAACATCCACAGCAACACCCATGACGCTCCCTTTTGACGCAGAGTACGGCGTGAAAGAAGGCCAAATTTACAAGACCGTGTAAAGTCACGCAAAGTGGCTTTGCGTGGCCATGTGAATATGGGCCAGTACACCTTGCCACCGGAGCATCAAAAAAAGTGACACTCCGGTGGCGCTAGATGCTTGTAAATATGCCCGAAGTGTCAGGTGGCAGGAGAAAGAGGCATGATGAGGGAAAATCAAGACTGCAGTCTTTGGATGCGGCATTGAGCTACGCGGCCAGGGGCTGCTGAGAAAATCTTGGCACCTTGCAATGATTTATTTATTTATTCATTTATTTAAGAAATGCCTGCGAGTGCAGCCACACCAAAGTAACATAAATATGGCACTCTTGCATCACGTCGAACATAATGAAAAGAACTGACGCCCAACGTTGCATGCCTCTAAGAAATCAATACCCCGAGCCCATCTGGATGTTAATCAACAGAGCCGAGGCACAAATCATTTATAATTTATGCAATCAGAAACCAGAAGCAGAGTTCGAACCAAGGCTGTTCAAGGTCAAGCAGCGAAGGCCCCATATAACACCACGCCCCCAACTACTCAGCAATTGGTACTAGCATTTTACAATACCGAGAAATGAATAGGGCTTGTGGTCCAAAGAGGACTGCTCATTTTTAATATTATTTATCTGTATGTATTTTGCTCATGGTCATTTGCATCACAAGTATTCAAGTATGCATTAAATAACCAGTTCCATTCATACATTAGATAGACTGTTGTGTTGTCAAATATTACTTGTAGTATTAAACTAGTGCTCTTCTTTTAGTTAAATGTGAAGTGTTGAAGTAAAAATCAGCTTTAATAAGGCAGATAAAGTGTAGGACAACAAACAAACTATAAACAATTTTTACAACAGAGGGGGTGGGGGCAAGAAAACATCACCATCTATAAAAATGATAAATTGCACTTTTAAACTATCAAATTTTGTAGCGAGAAATTAGCAAGTCCCTAAAAAATGGATCAATTAAAATATGACAGTAATAGCTTCAAAGAGAGACCCTGTTGCTGTATTTGATTCCTCAGGCATAACTAGCTTTGTCATGCTAAGAACCCAGTTTTTGATTCTAAGTTTGGCAGCAGTCTTACTTTGAATGACTCAGCAAACTGATTAACCCTCTTTCCACAAATGAGCCATATATTCAACTTCAGCATTTTGTGATTTGCCATTTACTTTACTTTAAGTCTGAAGGATTTTTTTTCTCGAAAAGAGTAAACAAAAAAATGCATCAAAATGCTTTTTTTCTTTTTTCTGCATCCACGAAATTTCATCTGGTGATGGTTTGCCGTTTGAGTTTCTTTGTGGTTCAGTGGGTGAAAACCCCTAAAATTCCAAGAAATTCTTCAAAACTGGGCAAAATCCTCCAAGTGGAAACCATTCATAAAAAATTGGTGGATTTCAAATCTTTCATGAATGTTTTACCCATCACTGCATTTCCTACTGTACTCCCCACCCATTTTATCTTTATTTTTTAGGTCGAAGCATAGCTGCCTGGTCAGCTAAAGACATCTTGGAGACATTCAGAAAGCTTACCTGGGAATACATTCCACCTGTTGCTTACCATTTGCGTTGTGGTTTGTAACTCACATTTTCTGGCTTTCAATTTGCTGGCTTTATTTGTTTTAGGCTGTCCAGGGTGAGTTTGTCCCTCCCAACGAGCAAAGCCTTTTCACACCAACTCCCCTTTTATTCTTCCACGAGTGTTCCTTTAAGTGAACAGGCCTGTAAATCTCGTTCTTATCTTGTCACATTTGGTGTACAATCAAAGACAGAGGTCAAATGTCGGGCTCTGTCTTCTGGGGGAACTTGGTGTTTACTCTTCTTTCTTTGACTTCAAAGTGAGAAGACTTATTTGACAATCTTGCTTGATACTGGGGGTAGGAAAAAGTGCTTTTACCACAACAACATTTAAATGAACTTTGCCAGTACTTCAGACTATATCAGAATTAGGAAAGAAGTGTGGTAGAAACAAATACTTTAATATGATCAAAACAAAACAGTACATTAGGTGATGCCATTTCCATACATTATCATTTGTGCGCAGTATGTTCTGGTCATTTCAATTGAAAATGTGTTGTCTGTAATGGCAGTGTGCTGCCACATCATGCATACTCCACTCTACTCTGCACCACTCCACTTTACACCACTCCACTGCACTCTGCGCCACTGCACTCTACTTCACTTCATTCTGCACTTCTCTAATCTACGCCAATGCACTTTACGTCACTCCACTCTACACCACTACACTCTTCACCTCTGCACTTTACACCACTCTGGCAGGGGCGGCTCCTCCATTAGGGCCGAGGAGCGTCACCCCACTGCTTTCTCGCAGTGCGAGAAGCGGAAACATAAAATGGTAAAACTACCATTTTATGTTTCTGCTTCTCGCACTGCGATAAAGCCGAAGGGTATGCCTGGTTGGGGGCGGATGGGTGGGCGGGTCGGTGAGGAGTGGCTTGCCCAATATTGTGGGACCTGACTGTTTGGTCGGCCCTCTGGGGCCGACCAAACCAGTCATGCACACTCTTCATTTTCTCTATGTAGGCTGCATGCAGCCTACATAGAGAAAATGGCATCCCCATAGGCGCCCGGCTGGGCGCTGTCCCCACCAATCACAATGCTGCCTTTGCAGCATTGTGATTGGCTTAGGGGAGGGAGGCTGCCTGCTTTCTGTTCAGCAGGAAAACGAGACCCGGCCAGGAGCTGCGACGTCACGGGACCCGGGAATGTAAGGTTCTTTTTTTATATTATTTAAACACCCCCCGCGCAAACCCCCGCACGAACCCCCACCCGCGAGTCATGCCGGCCGCGACTGCACTCTGGTTTATGCCACTCCAATCTACTGACAGTCTATCGGACTGCTACGATGGATTCTCCCATTGAGGAGTTCCTCGCCTGATCCAACAGCCACTACCAGGCTGCTAATGAAACAGATTCTGGGACTGCTCCTGTGACTGGCTCCCCCCGGAGCCCTCTGATCCCCCAGTGTGCCTTCATACTTATAGGGCTCTGCCCAGTGAGTATATTTTATCTTGTAATGCACCTCTGGTGAAATTGTTATGAATTCCTGGATTTCCTCAGTGACTGACTCCTAAATTGGAGTCTGTTGTTTCTCGAGTACGCTTGAATACTCATCGGGCACTGTCCTGTGAGTATAACCATACCTTATTGTGCACTTTCTGGTGGCACTTACTAATTACATACAGGGATTCCTCTCCCTGGTTATTCGATTGCTTGTCAAGTAACACTATTCCCCAGTCCTGAAGAGACCCTTTTATACTTCCACAGGGTTAAAACGCAGTCGAAATTTCCACAGACAGACCATTTGTTTAACATAACACTATGTGGACCTTCCATAGTGTTGCCGTATTCTCCATAAACTAACATTGTATATGGCTGTCTGCTTTTACTAATATATCTCTACTACAAGCACTTTTTTCACAACTTTTGTTTGGTTAAGGATATATCACTTGGGCTATTGTGCACTTTTCTCTGATTTTTTTCAATTCTGTTTATTCAATAGCATTTGTTTGCATAAATTAATTCAATTCAAACTCTTTGAAAGTAATCCCTAAATGCTGATTTTCTTTAGATTTTTCTTTAGATTCAATCATGACAGTTATTTCGCTGTCTCATTGTATACTATGTATATAAGTTCCATGTGAATACTTGTTTAAACTTTGACTCCAGTCTACTCTGCACAATTCCGGTCTATGCCACTCTGCAAAACTGCACTCTACAGCACTGCACTCTATGCAATACACTCTATGTCAATGCACTTTACTCTGTAAAACTCAACTTTACGCCCCGGCACTCTACGCCAATCCACTGTACACCACTCTAATTTACTCTGCACCACCACACTCTATGCCACTTCACTTCACTCTAAGACAATCTACTCTATGCCACTGCACTCTACGCCACTGCACACTGCTCTGCACCACTCTACTCTACGCCACTGTACTGTACGCCACTCTACTCTTTACCACTCTACTCTATGCCACTGCACTCTATGCCAATGTACTCTACGCCAATGCTTTGTACTCTATGCAACTGCAAGTTACGTCACCTCACTCTATGCCACTGCACTCTACTCTGCACTACTACACTCTATGGCACTCTACGCCAATGCACTCTACACCACTCTATACCACTGCACTCTACAACACTCTACTCTGCAACACTGCACTCCCTCCCACTGAACTCTACACCACTCTATTCTGAATTACTGTACTCTGTGCACTCTTCTCTATGCCAGTGCACTATATGCCAGTGCAGTCTAAGCCACTGCACTGTACACCACTGCACTCTACTCTGAACTACTGTACTCAATGCCACTACACTTTACGCCTCTCTACACCACTACATTCTATAACACACTATCTGCAACACTGCACTCTATGCTACTGAACTCTATGCCACTTTACTCTGCACTACTGCATTCTATGCCAATGCACTCTATGCCGCTGCACTCTCTGCCACTCTGCATCACTCCTCTCTACGCCACTGCATTCTGCAGCACTCACTCTATGCCACTGCACTCAAGGCCACTGCAGTCTACAGCACTATATTTTACTCTGCATCACTCTACGCCACTCTACGCCACTGCACTTTGTGGCACTCTACACTGCACCACTGTGCTCTATACCACGGCACTTTACTATGCAACACTCTATTATACAACACTGTATTGTACGCTGCTGCACGCTATGCTGCTGCCCTATGCCACTGCACTCTTCGCCACTCTACTCTGCAACACTCTACACCAGTCCACTTTACTCTACTCCACTCTATGCGACTCCACTCTGTCACTCTAATACACCACACTGTATGCAACTCCATTCTAGAATACTCTACGCCACTCCACGCCACTCCCTGCAATGCCACGAACTTTTAGCCATTTTGAACAGCAGCCACGCTGGTGTACAACATGCCTAAAACACATTGACAAAGCCAATAGCTCTTGCATAGGCAAAACCTATTGGCTTTGCCAATTCTTGGCTTTATTAGATAGAGCTCAGACCAAGTTCCATAGGGCACTTTTTGCAGGAGCATCTCAAACAAGAGGTACATAACTAGAATGTGTAAGTCAAAGCCAAAGTCATATTCTTTATTCGAATGTCAGAGTCAATCATAAAAAGTAAAACATTCAAAATGCAAAATCATGCATAACAATCGATAAAAGCAGTACAAAAGGTCTCCTAAAAATCAAGACTTTTATGATAAAACACAGTTGCTTTAAAAAAACTGCTCACTCTAAAACTGACACCACTACTTGGCAGTAGTGGTAGAAGTCTAAGGGCAACCTTACACTATTTAAAATTGTGAGATTTAAAAACAGGTAATAAATATCGCACCCTTTAAGGTTTATACAATATACAACATATCATAAATTGCAACAGAGATTGAGTGGAGACATTATCACAGGCACATTTTTTATCAACTAAGCTCCCATAGTAACCCCGCAGAAAGCACAGCATATGACATGTAGTGTCGGCTCTAAATTTCAACAATAATACTCTTTCCCAATTATTAGTCACATAATTTAGACAATGTTCCAGGCCAGAACTGATTTTCAATACAGAATAATTCTGGACGAGTTTTGCTCAGTTCCAGATGTTCCCTTTCGGCACAGCATTTTACTAGGAACAAATGTTTCACAATAATCTTATCAGATTTACAAACAGATAAGGGATTGTCAAACAGGACAGATTTATCGAGAGAAATGGAATTCTGTTTGACATAAGCGAGCCAAGGGATATACAAACCCCGTGCCCAATTTAACGGAATTCTCAAGGTATGGCAGAGCCAACTCTTCATGACATGTAATGACGTGAGGTATATGGAAGAGAGAGAAGACGTCTACAAAAGGCATTCTCTTCAACTTGTGACATTCTACAATCACTGTAGCCTCAAATTCCGCTCCCATAGTTTGCAACAGGTACACATTGCTTGGAATAAATATCAATCAGAGAGGCTATAGGCTTACCCTGTACAGATTTACCAACATTGAAGAATTAACATATGGCCTGCTTAAATTTACTATTTCCCAGACGCACATTTTCTGCCCAAGAACCTTTAGCACAGAATAATAAACCAAGATATAGGAACTTAAAGACAACCTTCAGACAGTTCTCGTTAACCCGTAAAGTGTGCAGCCAATCATGTTTAGGGCTGCATGCCTTGGACTGTGATTTAGTGTAGTTGGTAAGCAGATCCAAATCAAGCCTAAACTCCGATACCAGGCACCTTAGGGCATTTGGCCTCCGTGCTATAAGCACTTCTTCATCAGCGTACAAAAGTACGGGTACAGGAACAGAGGCAAAGTGGGGAACATCCTGAGTAACATTCTTTAAAAAGGCATTACGCTTATTAATTTATCAAATAAATAAAAGAGGTGCTAAAACACAGCCTTGCCTGACTCCACTCTGTAAGTTAATAGGGCCAGATAATTAACCATTTGGGCCAAACCTCACTTTGGCGCTTAACTCTCGATGAAGACAGAATGTGTAAGCTTTTATTTTATAAAATTCACTAACCAAGAGGCAAAAGGGAATTGCCCTGATGAATGGTAAAGTTGTGTCTCTCTTCCGCCAGGCGATGTGGTCTTTCTGGGACGTCCTTCTATAGTGGTGAAGCTAAGGGTGGGCCCTGATTTTCCTCCCAGCTTTGGTACCATAATACCAAACTGATATTTGTCACTGCTGTTGTGAGCAGTGGTCCTTATTTGGATGGAGACTCCATCATTTGCCCACCCCTAATGACCAGTAAAACCTCTCTCTTTGGATGTGGAGGGCTCCCACGAGCAGTAATCCCCCTGTCGCCCCTGCAGTCTACGGGGAGGGGTAGTAGTTCCTGTCCTGTAATAACCCAATCTACCACCTTGTGGGTGGCTATATCCTTTGCATGATCAGAGCCATGGTGTTTGCATCAATTCAAGATCAGAATGTGTGGGCAAAGGGTGAAAATAATATTACTTTGACAGTGCAGTAGACCTTTGCATTACGTATATCTATTCAGGAATAGAAAGTGATTTGCAAAAGCAGGACTTTAAAGCTAGGGTGAATGTTTCTTATTTCTATTACTTTGCCACTAGACCACATTGACTTCCTGTTGTTTCTCTTTTCCATTAGCTAATTGCACTGTCTGCCCAACCACGGATGCTGCAAGGATACAGACCTTTTTTTTATCCCGTACTACCAGTAAATAGCAGCAGTCAAAATGGCATTTAGGATAGTTAACATCCAGGTGAAATTAATGGCAGGAACAATCCATGGCTGAAGAGTATGGGTTGACCAATATTTGAATGTAGGGGTGGGCTGGCCACCAGGCATTTCCCAGGGATCTGGATTCATTGGAGGCCGATTGTTGCTGGACCTTTTAAAAAGACTCCCCAGCGTTTATTGAAACAGGCACAGGGCAATGAGATGGGGAAAAGAAAGAAGGCAGCGAGAGAGAAAAAAACAAAGAAAGAGAATGAATGAAAGAGGAGTGGAAGACAAAGGAAAAGAGAGAGGTGGGGGAAAGAAACCAAGGGAAATACCAAATTGAGGAAGGAAAGAAAAGAAAGAGAATGAAGTACGAAATAAAGAAAGTAAAAGAGAGATGGAAGGAATGAAGGAGCGAAGTAAGGATGAAATAAAGAAAAAGAGAGATTGAGGAAGGAAGGAAGGGTAGGCTAGAGAGAGAGGAAGAGAGGATGGTTTGAACAATTTTGCCACGACTGTTTTTCGTTCCCAGTCCGGCCCTATACGAGTGACACAACAACCAGTGACTGAGGTTGAGGGAGGGCTCACTTTTTGCCGCCTGTCTGTGTGCTTTGTGAAGCTGTCTCCAATCAAACCTATAAATAGGCATGATAATTTTTCTTTAAAACTAGGTAGCAGTACAGGTTGTGAATTACTCAAGCACACTTAAAAAATGCCAATTCTGTTAATTTACTTACCGACATTGCCCAAACCAAAATGTTTAAATTGGCTGTCACCTATTTTGATTGATAAGAAAACAGTACATTGAGTTGACCAGAGTTGCTTGTGGACCTCAATGCAATATATAGACTTTGGATGAACTTTGCTAGATGGATCAAGACAATGGCAATATATTATCAGACGAATATATGATGTTACCCCGCTAACAAACACTCTGCATACCATTACCACAAATTTTTGACAACGCAAATTCAATGACCCCGCAAGTTTTGACAACGCAAACTTTTACAACGACTATGCCTTTACCACGCATGCCATTACAACGCAAAGGCATGCGTGGTAAAGGTATACTCATGGTAAAAGTTTGAAAAGTAAGTGAGAGTACCCTGCCCTACCCTACACCCTAATGTAGTACCCCTGCACGACCCTCCCCCGACACCCAGTCCTCTCCCTACATTTACACTACCCAGCACGACCCCCGACACTACCCTAAACCACTACTCTGCACTACACACACCACAACACTACCCTAGAACCTCCCCCGACCCCCAGTCCGGTCCCTACACTGAAACACTACCCTGCACGACCCCCCAAAACTACCATAAACCCTAAATCACTACCCAACACTACACAAAAACCACAACACTACCCTAAACCCTAAAACACTACCCCCAGCACAACCCTCCCCCAACCCCTAGTCCGGTCCCTACACTGAAACACTACCCTGCACGACCCCCCAAAACTACCATAAACCCTAAATCACTACCCTACACTACACAAAAACCACAACACTACCCTAAACCACTACCCCCAGCACGACCCTCCCCCGACCCCCAGTGCGGTCCCTACACTCAAACACTACCCTGCTCGACCCCCCCAACACTACCCTAAACCCTAAAACACTACCCTACACAAACACTACCCTAAACCCTATAACACTACCCCCAGCACGACCCTCCCCGGACCCCCAGTCCGGTCCCTACACTGAAACACTACCCTGCACGATTCCCCAACACTACCCTAAACCCTAAATCACTACCCTACACTACACAAACACCACAACACTACCCTAAAACACTACCTCCAGCACGACCCTCCCCCGACTCCCAGTCCGGTCCCTACACTGAAACACTACCCTGCACGATTCCCCAACACTACCCTAAACCCTAAATCACTACCCTACACTACACAAACACCACAACACTACCCTAAACCCTAAAACACTAACCCCAGCACGACCCTCCCCCGACTCCCAGTCCGGTCCCTACACTCAAACACTACCCTGCACGACCCCCCAACACTACCCTAAAACACTACCCTAAACTACACAAACACTACCCTAAACCCTAAAACACGATCCCCCCCGACCCCCCGTCCGGTCCCTACACTCAAACACTACCCCGCACGACCCCCGAGACTACCCTAAAAAATTAACCCCCACCCCAGGCCCAATCCCCCTTACCTCTCTCCTCGTGGTTCTTGCTTCACGTCGTCTGTCTCTGAGGGGCGGTGCACGTCGTTGTGAGGAAACGGAAGAGCCTCTGTTTCCTCACAACGACGTGGATCGCCTATATTTTTTTTTTTTACAACGCGTGTGCATTTACCATACATACCTTTAGATTAGATTAGATTATAATACTTGTAAAGCGCATGGCTGCCTCGGCAATGAGGCGTCCCAGCGCTGAAGCAAACTGAGTGGGGAACAAGCAAGAGATTAGGGTTGAGAGAAAAGCCAGGTCTTCACAAGCCGTCTGAAGGCCTGGTGATCAGAGCTGCTGCGGATATGAAGAGGGAGAGAATTCCATAGGGCGGGGGCCAGTCGCCTGAAAGAGCGCCCACCAGATCTGGTCCTTCGTATGCGTGGGATTCGTGCAAGAAACTGGTTTGCCGAGCGCAACACTCGCGATGGAGAATAAAGGGCGCACAGGTCGCTCAGGATATCTTGGCCGATGCCTGTCAAAATCTTGTGCATGATGCAGAGCGCCTTAAAGCGCACTCGATGTTCAAGGGGCAGCCAGTGCAGGCGATGGAGGAGGTTGGAAACATGGCTGTATTTGGGGAGGGCAAAAATGGCACGTGCTGCAGCATTCTGGACCCGCTGTAGTCGGTTCAGCACGGATTTATTGGAGCCCAGAAGGAGCACATTGCAGTAGTCCAATCGGGCCAGTATAGAGGCTTGGATGATCAACTGACGCGTTTGGGCGTCAAATAGACCAAGTATCGGTTTAAGGCCACGCAGTAGCCCAAAGCATTTCCCGGCCACTGATTTGGCATGCTTCTCAAAGCTGAGATCCTTATCAAGCATAAAACCCAGATTTCTCACTGCAGATTTGGGGGCTGGAGGAGCTCCAAGGGCCGGAGGCCACCAATCATTATTCCAGAGATGAGAGTCTTTGCCAACCAGAAGAATCTCAGATTTCGCAGAGTTCAGCTGCAGGAAGTTAGCTGTCATCCACTCTGCGATTGCAACTATATTTTCTTTAAATTTCGCTCTGTCCTGGCTGGGGTTGTTAGACAGGGTGAACACCAGTTGGGTGTCATCTGCGTACGACACTAGGGAGATTCCTCCCGCTTTAGCCAACCGTGCCAATGGGCTCATGTATATATTAAAAAGCGTGGGGCTCAGTGCCGAGCCCTGGGGAACCCCACAGCGAAGAGGGTGAACACGGGAAGCAAAAGGTGGAGCTATCACTTGGAAGGTCCGGTCGGCCAGAAAGGAAGAGAACCATGATAAGGCTTTATTGCCAATCCCTATCTCCTCCAAACGGTGGAGCAGAATTTCGTGGGAGATCGTGTCAAACGCCGCACTCAGATCCAGCAGAACCAAGACAGAGGATGCCGGCAGATCTTAATTGCTCAACAACCGTCAACAGTGCAGACTCGGTACTGTATCGTGGTCGGAAACCATTCTGGGAGCTATCAAGTAGGTGATTAGCTTCCAGAAAGTAAGTTAGCGTTGAATTTACATGAGCTTCCAGGATTTTGGAAAGAAATGGAAGCAATGAAATTGGACGATAGTTTTCTGGCTTAGAGGAGTCCAGTATTGGTTTCTTAAGTAGAGGAACTACTTTTGCATGCTTCCAAGATTTTGGGACCACCGCCGAAGCAAGGGATAGATTGAGCAACTCCAGACACTCAGGTAGGAGGCCCTGTTGAACTTTCCCGGTCTTAAGGGGTCGTCTGGAGATCCTGATTTAATTGTGGCTACTAGTCTCTCCAAGTCTTTAAGAAAGATCGTGGGTAGTGATGTGAGAGGGACGATCTCAGGACCCATGTGCGTATTCCTCTCGGTGATGCTGGGAATTGCACCATGGTCGAAATTATGATAGATACCTTCGACCTTCTCCAGGAAGAAGTTCGCCAGCTCTTCACATTGTTGGTTAGAGGATATAATACTGCCTGATGCCGAGGGAGAAGTGATCAAGTCCTTTAAAGAGAAAATTATAGTTTTACTGCGATTAGTACTTGTAGTGATCAGGCTGGAAAAGTGGGCTGCCCTAGTTTTGCGCACTAATTTATGGTAGGATTTAATGGCTGACCTGTATTGTGATTTAGCCTGGGGGGCATATGATCGCCTCCAAGTTCTTTCCAGGACCTTGCAGTTCTTCCTGGCTAGGGTCAAGTCCTCGTTGAACCAGGCATTAGCCCGAGCACCTTTAGAGTGCGTGAGTTTAAAAGGAATACAGGTGACCAGTGCTTGAGTTACCCACCTATGAAAGAGCGCATCAGCCTCTTCCATATTGATGGCTTTATCTAGCGGCTTTGTGCTCAAGGCTGTGAGAAAAGACTCCTGGTCAAATTTATGCCAAGGCCGTTTCAATGTCGGATGCTGGTTCGGCTGGGACTTTGTGGCAGGTAGCGTAATCAGCATTGAGATGAGGAAGTGATCTGTCCAGATCATGGGGAGAGGTACTAAGACTTCCAGTGACTCAAGGTTAGAAAAGATGGGGTCAAGAAGATGTCCGGCGTTATGCGTAGCGCAGGAGACCAGTTGAGTCAAGAAATTCGTTTTAAAGGCATGCATGGTAAATGCACACGCGTTGTAAAAAAATGCGGAGTAATGGTATGCGGGGTAGGTGCACCTTGCGTAGTACTTGAATGTGGAGTAATGGTATGCGGAGTCAAAAATTCGTTGTGAAGGATATTTACCTTATCAGACCCATGACCAGTTTATGATTAAAGAGGGGCTGTCCAATGATTTCTTCATGCAAAAATCAAGGATGCCAGATATTCTTAGTGTGTGTTTGGCTTGTACCATGATTCTTTTGCCCTGTATATTCGGTAGTAATCTGATTTTACTGTGCTTACCTACAAGCAAGGCTGCAGTAAATTTGCACAATATGCTAATGTCTTGCCAATTTAAACACCTCATCCCTGTAGGTCTGTAGTAAACAGCCACAATATATTAATGACTTGCCAATTCAAACACCACATCCTTCTGATGTAATACAGTAAGGCATCCCATGTTTTTGTTGACTGATTTAAGCCACATATTGATAAAACTTAAATCATTACTGCAAAGTAAGGGAATTCCCCTATCAAGCATGAAATCCCTGATTGCTAAATATTTTAATGTTTTCATTAAGGGTTAGCGGCCCTGTTGTGAAGCAGACCTGCTTGGGATGTTCTTTTCCTGTCCTATTGAAAGTGTAGCAGCCCTTCTATTTGTAAAAAGCATTTTCTATTTGCTAATTGTGGTTATGCCAGACACACACCAGTTTTAGTTAATTTGTGTTGCTAATATGCCCCCTCAAAATGGAGACTGGTTAACCTACAAAGTTAGGTCAGATTTACCATAGGCTAAAGGTACAAACCCACTGAGCTCTCTGAAAGGGGACAAGTGTGGTGCTCCTAGACAACAGAGCTCAATGGACCAAGCTGCAACAGAACAAGGATCTCAGTTAAGTGTCAGTGACTGCTGGGCTAGACGTAGACAAGCAAGTTCTAGTCCAGTGTAGCACAGTTATTAGAACACACGTCTATAAAAGTCCAGCGAAGGCTGTATATTAAAAACCTTTAATAACATCCATAAAAGCTGAAATATATTGACAGTATTAATAGGACGAATCAATGCAAAACACAGTACCAAACACAGGGCTAATCACAATACCAGTGCAACACACAAGATGATGCAATGGCTCTGTAGTCTCGCAGTGAGAGCGACAATCCTTTGTGTGTACCAGAGAGCTGTTAAAGCAGATTTTAAAGAACTGTACAGTAATGAATCCACGACCCCAGATAAACAGACTGTAACACGTTCACAAGTATTTGTAATGTATGTGAAGCTCTGCTGTTCCTGATGGTCAAAACATACCTAGAATGGAAATAACACAAAAATAGTGTATGCAGTACAAATATGTGGTATACAGTCTGCAGACAGCTGATATTCATGAACCTTTATGGAGATGAACAGTGTCACTCAAAATGCAGAATTCTAACCTTCTAGACAAAACAAGATACTTTATATCTTTTTGGTTATTTAAGAGATGTTTGCAAACCTACTGAGAATGTTCAGAATCACGAGCAGCCCCAAACCAGTTTCAGCTTTATCTGGCCTCAGTAGTAAGTGGTAGCTTGATTCTTATGCACAGTGAGCTACAGGACCTACATCTAGGCATAGCCTTTGCACGTAGGGTGTGTCACTGAGAAAAAAAAAAGTGATCGGTGTAATAATTATCTGATTTGTCCTTATGAGCCAGTTTGTTTTCGGATATGTGCCAAAACAATGGGCAGTTCCAGTGACCTCAATTTGTATTGAAGTTTCAGTGACGGAGCTGCACGGACAATTGGTCTCGAACCCTATCTCCAAAGAAGAATCCATAGAACCACGTATTGAAGCACAGCGCTAGAGAGATGGCCTTCTTAGTCAGGTGCAATTTGTTAGAGGGTAAGTAATCCAGGTAAAGTGCTACTGCGCACAAGTTTAGCCCATACTCTGTAAAGAAAGAAAGCAAATGACTTCAAGAGCTGAAGGCCAGTATTGAAACCCTGAAACTCTGTCAAGGATGGAACAGTGTAGTGGGCGTGTCCTGGATGGCAAAGGCACCGGGTGTGCGGTTTTGATTTCCCCAGCGGTGGGCCCCGCAGGCTCAGATTTCCTGAGGCACCCCGTTCCAGGATGGGCTCTGCAGAGTCCCAGGGTGCCTGGAGGTTCCAGCAGTAGAGGGGACCCCTGATTGTTCTGGGGGAGACCCCCTCGAACAGAGACGAGGGGACCATGATGGCAGCGGTGCCTAAAATGGTGGCGCCCAACCCATGAGGGACGCTGACGAAAGAGGAGATCGCAGTACGTCATCCCCGATCAGGCCTGGCTGAATCTCTTGGGGTGTCTGAGGCTCTGGTGGCATCAAGGGCCCCCGGGCCGGCCTTAGGGAAACCCCCTGATTATCAAAGAGAGGGCCGCTGCAGCAAACGGGACCGAAGATAGCCATGTCCGGCCCCTGAAGACTCCTGGCCTGTGGACACTGCAGGGAAAGTAGGGGTGGCAGCGCAACAGCAGAGGCTGCTTGCCCCGGAACAGGGGACTACATGCTAGCAGACCCTGCAGCAGAGGGGGCAGTAATCCGCCACAGAGTGCAGCTGGGTGCTCTAAGGGGCCGGGGTAAAGGAGACTGTTGCTGGTACAGAGGTGGCACCCCATCTGGCCCCAGGTGCGAGGGCCTACGGCAAAGGCACTGGACAGAGGGGGAGACTGCTAATGATGCCCCAGTGGCACCCCCTGAGTAGAAAACTGAGTGAGGATGCTGAGAGCCTGTAAGAGGTCTCAGCCCGGCTGATAGGAAGCCCAGCGGGGCTATGCCCAATGAAGAGTGCAGAGTAACAAGGGCACGTTGCCCTAGAGCCCCAGGGTGAGTCGTTGAGCAAGTGAAGGGGGAGCACTTGGACACGCTGACATCCTGTACGGCATACCCCCGAGCCATAGGGACTGGGTCCAGGAGTGCCGGGGAGTGCTCCTATGGTCAGTAGACAGGACATGGAGAGCTAGAGGGAAGCTGGGACCCAGTAACAAAGAGCCAAGAAGAGGAAATTGAGACACCGTCACCTCACAATCCTTAACGCAGTATGACCTGTGAGATCGAGCAGCCACATCAACCTATGGTCGTGGCCTCTATTGAGACAGAGTCACTCAGGGAGGCCTTGGGAGGATCAAAGGAGATGATGCGACCCAGGCAAGGCAAAAGGGCACACAACAATGGGATGCAAGGTCCCAATGCAACTGCTGCAGCACAGTGAGATAAGGTGGTGAATTTGGAGGTACACATGGAGTGGATCTTGTTGATGATTCAGAGATATGAAAATGGTGAAGGAACATAAGTTAGAGGCAGTGGTGCTCGACGTAGGTCTATCGTGTGCTGATCAGAAAAAGCTGGCATGAAGTGTAACGGAGACCAAAAGATCGGTGGCCCAGATCACACCTGTAGTCACAGATAATGCCACCAAAATGTAGCATCTGCAGATGGAAATAACGACCCTAATGGACAGGCTTGACGATGTGGACGGCCACTACAAGTGTAACAACATTTGTCCTTTTGGAGTCCTATAGAAAGCCGAGGGCCCAAGTGTGGACTGTTTGTGGAACAATGGCTTTTATCAACTGTGCTGGGAGGACAGGCATTGAATCTCTATGCAGTGGAGCACACCTATATGGTCCCAGGGAGGCCGTCGGTGGGGGGGGGTCCACACCCAATAATAGCCAGACTCCTTAACTTTAGGGACAGTGACCACACTCTGCAGATGGCATGGTCTCATGGGCCCAGGGCGATTAAGGACAGCCCAGCAGCAGAAAGAGACCTTCCTATTGGTAAAAAGTCACTTACGCAGGTTGAATCAGAAATACGGCCTGCTCTTCCCAGCTAAGCTGAGGCTGTCCCCTTAAGATTGGTTCCATTTTTTTGCAGCCATGGCCAAGGTCTGGGATTGACTGGAAACCAAAGGTTACCCAGTGCCAGAATCACAGGACCAATCTCAATCGACAGACTGGCAAGACCAGAAACCAAATTGCTGTGCAAGCCGGTGGACACGACAACTCCTACAAAAGATCAGGCACTTACAGGGATGGCGAGAGTGGTGCTGTAGGTGCAAAGGGTCTCCCATGGATAGCAGGCAGCAGATGGTCAGTCCTAAAGGGAGGCTCGGCAGAGTCCAGCAAAAGTGCAGCAGCCTCAGACAATGAGATGGAGGAGAATGCCTTGCCGGTGGTCACCCCATTGACTATAGACAAAATCATCTTAGAAACAGTGGCTGGGCAGAGAGAACATTCAAGACAATGTCTGCAGGGACCCAAGGGGGGAGGTGCATCCCTATGAGAAAGACTGCTGGAGAAATGGCCTGCGGGGCCAGAACCCCCAGAACAATATTACTGCTAGGTAATGTATGTTGTTCACGGAAGTGCTAACAGGCATCTTGGGCATTGGAGGAGGGGGGGCAGGTAGTTGGAGACTCGCCATGCAAGGTGACGGGAAGGATGGGGAAGTTAGGGGGCGAGGGTTCAGGGCAGCACAAGATGACAGCAATCAAGGTGAATCCTGGGAGTGGCCCTGGTTGACAGACCTTGCAAAACCCTTCATGCCATAGATACAGAGATTATATAGTAGGAAAGAAACACCACTCACTATTTTATCCTGGAATGTGAACAGGCTGGGAGATAAATTGAAGAGAGGGGTGGTACTGAAGTACCTGGCCCACCATGCACCTGATATTATTCTGTTACAAGAAACCCGCCTGCTGGGTAGCAACTGCAGATTTCTAGGTAGAGGTATATTTGCAATGCTTGCACAAGGAGGCTTTTCTGCTGGCTCTCGTGGGACGTGCATACTGGCCTGCAAGTCCCTGCCATTCCAGGTGTCCAGGAAATGGGTGGATCTCCTGGGCGGTGGTAGGGGGCATCTGACAAGGAGAAGAACTGTATGTGGCCTCCTGGTACTTCTTCCCAGGCCTGCAATCGATGGGCTGGAGTCTATGGGGGAATGGATCACCAAAGCGCCTGAGACGCTGGTGGTGGTGGTGGTGGTGGTGGTGGTGGGAGACCTCAATCTGACCCTGCAAGAGGACCTCAACAGGGTGAATAGGAGGGGAGGACAATGCAGAGATGATGCATGGCTGCATACATTTCTGTATGCCTTGGGGTTGGCAGACCCCTGCAGGCCGCCCACCCAGATTTAACCCAGATCTCTTGACTGGGGGTGAATGTTTTGATTTGTTTTGCATTCCGTTCATCATTTGTGTGTCTTTTGCTTTCTCGCCCCAAGTGCGCCGGGTATGCCCAGACATGGGTCCCGGGCTCACTGTGCCACTGGATTCAAGCTAGCCTGGCTGATGAGGGGTGAAACCCCGAAACAGGTCCTAGGATGCTTGTTTCCGGTCCAGGGAAGACCTGGCTTGGCAGTTCGGGCTGGACTGTTCCCATGAGGAACAGGGTCAAGACTGACTTGCATATAGCTGGGTCTAAACTGGGGTGGCATGGTGTGCAAAAGAACGATGGATTTAACCCAGATCTCTTGACTGGGGATGAATGTTTTGATTTGTTCTGCATTCTGTCCTGTGCACTACACACCAAGCACTGTGACCTAGCACCCCCCCCCCACCCGCATGAAACTCCTAATCTTAATTTGTGCCTCTTCGACCTGCCTACCCTCCCATAAACTGCTGGACCTGCACTCTTCCTCCACACTTCTTGCTCTTTGGCTGCCATTGGAAGTTGTTGCTGCCACTCACTGCCCAGTGCCTTTTCTACAGCCCAGAGTTTATTTGTGGAAGTGGCACTACAAGTATTGCTGGACTGTAGGGCCTGATCAGTCTTAGCTTCCCCCAACATCATAAATACTACCGCCTCCACTCTGCTTATTGTGTTCGCTGTGCACATCCCCTTTATCAACCTCCATGATGGGCCGCGGTGACCCAAAGCAGCGTAAGTTTCTTTTCGAGCAATCCAAGTCTACTCATCGGCAAGGCTCACACTCAGACACAGATGAACCCGTGGACAGAGATGCAGGGATGGACTTCACAGGTGGTGCCGCTGCTATCATGGCTGAGTTATGTGCTGGGTTTCGCTCCATTGATGCTCACTTGATACCCTCACCAGTCGCCTCAACCGTATGGGGGAGCGCTTGGACCAGCAGAACACTAGACTTGACAGGGCTGAGGAGCGTATATCTGGCTTGGAAGACAGCGTTGAAACCATGGCGAAACGTCTAGACCGCATGGACCATATTCTAAAGACAGTAATGGTCAAGAATGAAGATCTGGAGGTGCGGTCATGCAGGACAATATTTGCATAATGGGTATTGTGGAAACAACTAACATGGGGTGCATAGACACGTTAGTTGAACACCTTTTCATCTAACTTTTTGACCGGAACAGCTTTACGATCACTTTCGGTATCGACAGGTCACTGGGCCCGAAACCACATGTTGGTCCCCTACCACGTCTGATTATAGCGCGCCTACTCTACTACAGACAGATGGACACTGTGCTCCGCTTGGCTCCTGAACGTGGCCCACTCCAGTATAAGGGCTTTGCAGTCTCACTATATCCTGATTTTACACTTGCTGTCCAGGAGGCTCGCCACAAATACTCCGATGCTAACAATACTGTGCGAAAATTGGTCCTCAAATATGCTATATTGTACAAAGCGCGGCTCCGTGTTGACATCAACTGTTGCCCCCCGGCTATTTGATTCACCTGTGGACGTCTTGGCCTTCTGTAAACAATACTCAGCTAATAGTGCCTCTTCCAGACGCACCACACTAGAGCGCTCCCCCTCACCATCCATCATCGGCACAAATATCAACTACCTGATGGACACAAGGGGCTCGGCCCTCACCAGACCTTATCACACTCTCTTTGTTAAATTTGCATACTGTTTACTGATTGCAACCTGTTACATATCTCTTTTTCATGAATTCCTGAACATGCAAGCTTTGCTGTCTGTAGCGTTGCCTTTCCCTAGAGGTGTACACCACTTTGTTGATTATTGGGATGTTCGTATTTGTTTTGCTTGTTTTGGGGATTTGCTGGATGTCTTTTTGTCTGGTGTGGGGATTTCATATTTGGATGTTATTCGTTTTGTTTGTATTGTATTGGTCAATGGGTGCTCTTTCCATCCTTCTTTTTCGTGACGCGGTTCCCCTTCACTTATACCCTTGAATGACACCATGCGACAGCCGGAAGAACCTGTTAGACACCACCCTTCTCACATGGAATATCCATGGTCTTAACAATTTGCGAAAAGGGAAACATGTCCTCTCATATCTTTCTTGACACAGGGTCAGGGTGGTGTTTCTTCAGGAGACCCACCTTCCTTCCTGGTCCTCGCGCACACATTTGCTTCCACTTGGGGGGCTCACCGGTATTTCGCTTGCCTACAGCTCCTACTCGATGGGGATATGCATTCTCATTCATAAGAGTGTCCTCTTCTCTCACACAACCAGCTTAACTTTTCATTATTATTTTATTATTGCCATGGACCCCCTGGCCTGTCACCTCCAGGAGTGAAACTTATACCGGGGCTTACAACTCTCCTATGGTCCCCTCCTACTCTCTATGTATGCCAATGACATACTGTTATTTGTCTGCCACCCCTCTGACACTTCCCCCACCCTGATTCGTGAAATTATACAATATGGGACCTTTTCCGGCCTCCATATAAATTGGGCTAAATTGGAAAAATTCCCATTGACAGACTGCACGCAGCCGGTATCCATTGAATACCCACTGACGTGGTGTGCTGACGCCACCAAATACCTGGGAAGACATATCCACAAGGACCTAGTCCTGTGATTAAATTACGGTCCAGCTATTGACACACTTTCCATTCAGGTGGAACGCTGGATCACACTTCCGCTTTCAATGGCTGGCTGAATTGCTATAATAAAAATGGTGGTCCTGCCCCGGGTTCCTTTACCGTTTTTCTTAATATGCCACTGCCTTTGACACCGCATTTTTTGCCACACTACGTGGTCTTCTTCTACGCTTATTACAGGCCGGCCGCCAGCCTCGCATCCAATGGGATACATTGACCATCCCTTATGAGCGTGGCAGCTTAGGGGTTAGCAACCCTCAGCTTTACTATCTGGACTCACAGTGCTAGTAGACACATTGTTGGTACCATACAGACACACGGATCCCCTATCTTAAACCAGAAAGAGATCAGATTGGTGACCTCTCATCTCTATACTCCCAGAGGGGATCCATATGGACCCCTCCAACATACAAACGATTTCCACCATCAGCTGGGCATAGTGGAAACTTTGCCGTGTCCTGGGGGGAGGTCTTCTCTACTCCCTGAATATGCCAGTAGTCAACAACCCCTAGCTCCCCCTCACTCGGGAGAAACTGGTTCAGTGATATCTTCATTGCCATGCATTACACATGATGGGGGATATCTTCATCGATGGCCATGTTCTCTCACATACTGACACTGTTTGTTTTCATACTACCTCACACATGGACCATTTTCTACTCTGTCGACTTCATCATACCTTACGCTCCAGGTTTCCCTCCTACCCATTGGCCCTGGATCTTTGAAACTAGTCATCTCTGACACTGATGGCGGTCAGTTGATTTCTAGACTCTACCGTACTTGCCTTGCTCTGAAACCGGACTCTACTGGGCGGGCTCAGGGGGCCTGGGAGGCAGACTTGTGTAATTCCCCCTCTGATCAAATCTGGTCATATTGTTGCTCTCAAACTAAGCTTGTCTCTATCAATCACAAACACAAAGTATCACATTTCAAATTCCTCCACTGGGCCTACGTTACTCCTAAGGCTTTAGCACGTATTGACCCCACACGTTCATCCCAATGCCCCAAATGCCATACTCCGGATGCAGATTTTGCTCATCTTACTTGGATATGCCCCCCAATCAGCCACTACTGGTCCACTATTTTTTCAATGATCTCCGCTATGATTGGCATTATCCTCATGCCCACTCCTCTGATGGCCCTGCTGGGGTACACACATGACATTCCACTCAGTACCCAACGATTCACATCCATTGCCCTCCTACTTACGAGGCATGAAATAGCGCTTTATTGGGGCAGCAGGCACCTCCCCAAAGACTCTGCTTGACTGAAACACATGCCAAGATGTGAAAAGGTTAGAGAAGACTATGCGCAGCTACAACCTCACACTTCCTGGTCCAAAGACATATGGTCACCTCTACAAGACTACCTGCTCTCCCTTGAGTCCAAAGACTCGGACTCGGATGATACCTCCCCTAGCCTGCTGTCCCTGGAACCCCGACCTCCCCCCACCACCCCACTGTGTGCATGGCCTACCGGGATCCCCGTGGCTGACATTACAACAACACCATGTATTTTGTAGAGTTTCTCCATACCCCGCTGGTTTTTGTGATGTCTTCTGTCCATTGTGTATTTTTTCAAATCTCACAAATGGGAAATACCGTGTAATGTCTTTTTTTGTTACTGCTATCATGTACCAAATTTGCAATACATTTTACCCGTGAGCATCTATGTTCCTCTGTATGTTTTATGTACTTTCTTTTATTTTCAAAATCTCTTAAATAAAGTTAAAAAAAACAACAATACAAAAATGATGAGGCCTGGGCCCAGGCCTAATCTATTGGTACTGTTTAAGATAAAATGGTCCAATCTATTGGTGCAATTCAAGGTAAAAAAATGTATAATAACTAATCCTTAGTTGTCTCCAGTGACCATTTCCCAGGGTAAGATCCAATCATAACCCACTATCATGTGATTGTACAACAAATTCATATCCCTACTTTTTTTTTTTTTTACAGACTATATGTTTCCAGAGGAAATCATCATTCAGACCTCTTATATGACTACCTAGCTTGTATATCCAATGCTGCTTGCGTATTCAAAAGGAGGCCAAAAGAAGGCCTTTAATGCATGTAGTATTAGGTGGAATCTGAGGTTTATCTAAAGCCACCCAAGTGAGATCATTTATAGAGTAGTTGTGTTGTAGGAAGTATGAAGTCAATTTTGTTAGTCTTTTTACACTGAACATAACATTACTTCTGTGTTCCATGATCCTAATTTTCACCTTTCTCGTGGCCATACCAATATATAACAAATTACAGCGGCACGCAATGAGATAGATCACTTTTTCGGAATTGTATGTGATGTTTTTAGTCAAAATCCACATGGAATTTACTACTGTGTACAAACGCCGGGGAAGAATGTAGCAGAATACATTTCTAAAGAGAAAACTAAGAATTTAAAAAGAAAGGGTTTCTACCAAAGATCACTCCCAAGGAATCAGCTATACCTAGAGTGTACACAGTGTAGTGGCCTTTTGTCACACAGTAAGATCAGGTGAGGTGTGAGTTGTATTGGCAGTGCAAGGAAGGGTGATTAGATCAATCAATGAGACTGAAAAGCTGGCTGTTATGATGCACTAACCATTGTGCTCGGAATCTAAAAATAGTAGTTACAAGCATGCAAGCTAAACCCTTGAGCCTATAGGAACCTGGGGTATGAATACCAGAATCTAAGGGAGCAATGCACTTTTCTGTCTCTAACCACCCCCACCAGTGGCCATATACACTACGTAATATGAGGGCCAGTGGTAGTACCGGGGAATAGCAAATGGGATATAAAAGAACACCGAGACATTGGACTCCACTACTCGGCCTTGTCGCTTCTTTTGGTCCAGGATGTCTTCAGGGTGTAGTGAAAAACTACAAGACAAAGAGATATTTTAAGAAACTTGTCATTAAGGGCTCTATGTTTAGCTGTAATAGTGAATGGTTGTACCTTAGCAGTATCACTGTGTAAATAACTCTCTGTACTTTGATGGGAAACTAGTAATTCCTAAAACTAAAAAAAAAACAGAATGAGTGTCATACACACTAGCACTTTATACTATAGTATTAACTTCCTCAACCTATGCACTCTTTTAAGGAAGTTGAGCTATAGCTTCTACTTGACTTCTGTAGAACTTAAAAATATGCAACAATGCTAATATTCTGTTGTTCCCTAGTCTTAGCAAGTTTGTATGTGCAAACTAAAACTTTAATACCTCCTGCATAACATTTGTATATACATGTGCAACATTATACAGTTAAAGAATCATTCCTGTTATGTCACAGGGTAACACTTAGTGTAATATATAACCCCACATATAACCCCAAGTATTAAAACATTTCATATAAATGTTCAAGGAATAGTTCAAATTTGCATCCAAAACAGGTTTGATTGCATTACCAACATACTACATTTATGAATGCTACTCTGTATTCCAAAGCACACGTCCTTAGAAAGCAACTGGTCTTTTAAAGAGAATGTTAACCTGTACCAGGAACAGAAAAACATTTCCTAATAGCTGAAGAACCATCAATTCAATTGAAATAGCAAAAAGGGCTCAACAGACATTCTGTCTGCTGGCACTAAATGTTGAAAAGGTATTCAACAGAATAAATATAAACTTTCTAGATTTGGTTAGAGAGAAGTATGGATTCAGCCCCAAAGTCGTTTAAACTATTTTAGAAAATTATTTATTTCCAAAGCTAGAATTAACATTAATAGTGTTTTATATCTCACAGTTCATTCAGAACGGGGAATAAAATAATGTTACTTTTTTATCTGTCACACTTCGCAACAATAAATCCTTGTCCTTGGCTGAAATTTAATATGTGGAATTTCAAACATTCACATGCTTCAAAATCTCTAATTCAGAGCCAAAAACATTAAACATAACTGAAAATGAAAACATGACAAAGCACCTACTGAAAACTCTTCCATATGAATGGGAAAAACAAATGTTAAGAACACATGCATGAATATTTTAAAACGTGCAACTGGTGTACAAAAATAATTATTCAACTTCACCTGAAATATTTATTTGTAGGTATGAACAGGTGGGTCAAGCATATAATTTAAGGCATTGATAAGATAGAATTCATTATGTTGAAACTGGTACTTGACTGTTGTATATATTCAAACACATCCAAATTAAATACAAAAAGATGTACTAAATCAAATTCAGAAATCGATGTTTACTTTATTTGGGGGGAGAACCCCAATGATTTCACACAAACATTTCAAAAGAGCTATAATAAAGAGTTTATTAGGGGCCCCAGATGTTGAGAAATAACTGAGGGTGCGGAATTAAGACTCACAGTTGAGAGGTCCGATGGTCAGCTAGATGTCCATTGACTAGCTCTTGCGGGCCGTCATCAGCGCTGATATAAGCACATTGGCCTAGTCACACTTCAATTGGCTCACTGCAATCTGGTAGGGCTATGAAAAAAGTAATTAACCTTCGAGGCCCTTCCCCATTTCACTATTAAAATTTGACTTATAAATCACAAACGTGATGGCTGCAAGTCCTGAATAAATCCAAACCATCTGTAAATGTGTTATGTGAATTCCATGTAATTGTTTTTAGCTTGATTGTGCCATTACAGACAGGAAACAACCATCTGCAGATCAACTTGCACATGTCTTAAAAGGAACAGTATAGCCTAAACTGGAATTCCAGGTTCCCTCTAAACATGAAACAATCCAAGCTGAGATTTGGAATAATCAGGCTCATCTTTGAGGTGCAACTTTATTTCCTATGACAGATCAAAATTATGGTCCACATTTAGACATTTAAAGGATAACATTTCACCTGGTATGTGCAAACTAAGCGAGAGTATGGTTTATGAAAGTTTAGTTGTAAAGCGGGGATAAGGGGAACTAGACTTCGAGCGATGCAAATGGCGACTCTTGAGAAATATAACTAAAAGTAGAAATACATAAACCGAGACTTGGGAAAACACAAGTATGTTGGAGAAGACAGACTTAAGGATGAGAGCGATTTTTAGGTTTTATGTAGGAAGAGTCTAAGCAAGCATCTGATGTACTGTATTCATAATTCAGTGGATAAAGACTACATACAGGAAGAGAATGCATACATGATGTTTTGGGAAGTTGTGATGAAAAAAGCAATTTCCGGAGTCTCTAGAGGTTGATTTGCCACAGCAACAAAAGGCCATCCACATGGATGCAAATGAAAGACAGTGTTTCTAACATATGTTACAGTCCTTATGAAATGATTAAAGTCTGAATAAAATAAACCACAGATGTTGGAGATAGCGTGACCAAACAGGAAGCAGAGTTCCTATATTTTGAAATGTGGAAAGATACACATTTATTTAAAAGAGGTTGTGTCTTAATTTAAAAGAATCACTGGTCTGCAGTTCCGTCTTCCTACTGTTGGGGAAACTTAACATCCAAGAAATACGCCCACTTAGATATCAATCCAGAACGCTAAATACACATATGACGCCGGTGGCCAGGGTAACCATTGCACACGTGTGATGGTGGTGTGCGTTTAAAATATTCTTTTTATGAAGAAAATAATGGCAACCATTAAAAATAAATATCAGAAATACCTTAATATTTGAACCTTCCACAACATTTATACAACATGCAGAATTTATACTGGTTGGCCGACGAGATTATATGGTACAAGTCTCTAATTATCATGGAATAGAGGAACATTCGACTGTCTTTCAAAACATCCTAGCGACAGTCATTTTAGTAGTTTACATTTCAAACACATGAAAACTAGATAAACTCATTTTAGGATTAGGAAAAGACAGGTGGGCCGTGGGTCAAGGCCTCTGGAAACTGAAAGAGCAATAACGTTACAAGTAGCATGCCATGTGAGCTAATGACTGTCTAGCTATTTGCATACTTAAATGCATTTTTTCTGACCAACACCCACAATTTCTGCTTACAAAATGGCACCAATGCTTTACCTAGTTTTGATCCTTGAGTTAAAATATGCTTAAACTACCAGTTTGATTCATTTTGCTTTAATTTGGGGGGCAGAGGGTTACCGACTACTCTATGCGCCCTTATCTTTACCCTGTCTCCCTCAGCTCCCTTCTAAAAGTTGTATCTTTGTGTCACGCTAAGACTAAGGTTGTTTGAAGATCGTTTAAAACCGGGTTGTGTTAAATTTTGACAACAATTTGTACTTGCATTTATAATTTATTTTACAAAATACATTGTTAAAATAAATTAACTTTTTCTTAAAAAGAGCACAGAGCAAATGTTGGAGGAGTGAACCTGACACCTTCATCAAATGGAAAACATAAAATATTCCTTCTGCTGCGCCAGGGCTAAATAACTATAGTAAGGATGCAAGGTCTCCACCTGTCTTATGATTTCTTTTGCAGGTTGAGTTCCTTAGTTTGCATTCATCTGTGTGATGTCTGTTGTAATTTCAACAATCTTGGATAAGAAAAAACCTTTGGTTGTTTGCAAATGATCTCTTTAAATGGAATGCTAGTTTACAGAGTAGCCTTGAAAGAAAGCTCAATCACTGCTCTGACCAACAGCGGTCGTAGATGCTGTCTTTCTGTGCCAAGTGTGAGCGTATTCAACTGACATTGAATGAGTGCAGTGACTGATCATTCTGACTGCCTCAGAGTGAGTTTCTCCAATAATAGTTAACAGTGTGCTTCAAACCTATAACTGAGCTATTGCTTACTGAGTTTCAATTTCTAATTGGCCATTATCGTTAACTGACCTACAAATGATAAAAAATGTCATTTTTGCAATCAATTTGAATACCATGAAATGCAGCGTCAAAAGGTATCATACAAAAGTTGCACTTATGAAGGCCTGTCAAATAATATATTTGGGTAGAAATATTGACATTTCATGGGTAGTCCACGCTGCCATTTTTGGCTATATTTAAATGGAAATTCAGGCCCTGTAATTATTATAAGAATACAGGGGAAACGTTGAGAATTTTTTCTTACTTTTTGTGCACTACCTTTATATATAATTTTGAAGTTGCACTACCTTTGCACTACACTCAGGACTGCGTCACTTCAATTAAAAGTTATAAGCTCACAGGCCCTTGTTTGACATTTATTGAATGATATCTGAGTATTATATATTTTAATAAAATAGGTCAATTATTACTGGTGAGCAGCTTAGGTATTCTGTATAAATACCCTTTGATTACCTTCTTGGGCCTTATGACAGCTGGTTCCTGTATGACTATTCGCTCGCTGTTTTAAGAGTTTTCCACAGATAATGTTTCTATGAACAGGGATACTGGTTTGTCCTACATTTGGCGAGAGTAGCACACTGAACAAATTCACAACTTGTTCTTGCGTGGTTTGTACAAAGGATATCTGTATAGCACAATCATGTGAATGCTTGTACAACTTTTGATCTTGGATTTAATGGACAACCTTACATTGGTTTTATGTCAGATGTTACAATGAGAGAGTGCTATTTCATTATTTGGAATAACTAGATTGGGTGACAAATGTACTTTTATCATAGAGAGCTGCAAGCAACAAATCTGCGATCAGTTTGAAAGAACCCTTGATGCCAGGCAAAATGTGAATGGGTTGGTGAAATATCCAGAAAATAAAGCTGAGAGGGCAGAGAATGGTTCTAAAAACAAGAATGTGTAGATGAAAATAACCTAAACTCCCTTTTAGTTTGGGTTTGTTGGGTGTAACTCAATCACCTAAAGATAGGCCGACGGGTTGGATATCTGTCAGCCGTGACATCTTAAGATATTTGTGTTTGTTGTCTACACACTGGTGAACGGAGATACTGGTACCCAGCACCACATCTAACAGGCAGTTCCATATAGATATTAAACAGTATAGGTGACAGGGTGGTCTCCTGAGTCATCCCAAATCTCTGCTGAGGAAAGGAATTCCATAGAAATGTCATTATTCAGTCATGGACAACATAGAATATATGGAGGTGCCAACCTGGACAAAATGAGTGTACTCTGATCGAAGAATTCTCCTACAGAATTGTACCTCAAATGGTGCCAATGCTCAGATCGCCCCAATGCCCTAACAGGCCTGAACCCTGCCCTTGTTGTCCCCAAAACCTATCTGTGTATGTTATCTTAAAAGAGCTAATTAATAGAAATGCCAAGTGAAGCAGTGTGAAATAGTTCAAAGGTAATGGTAGGGTTCACATTCCTAATGACTGTAAGCTTCTCATTTAGTTCCTTTATATTGGAAGTCGTCCTCATCTCAAAGTTTTAGTTATTATGTGTTTATCCTTAGTATGAGAAAATAAAAGGTCCTGCTGAAATTTCCCAGAGTATTTTCATTTTGCACACTAGTATGTTAAGAAATCTGATAACCAGGATGCTGAGGTAGTGTGGTGTACTTCTACTGCTTTCATAGGAGCTCCCTCATCAGTAACAGCTAGCAAGAGTATTTTATAGGTGGCACCAGCACAATGTTCATCCCAGATGCATTTTGGTAGATGCAGTTCATGATAACAGACTCTTTAGTGTACTCACAAGTATTGAAGTGCTCTCCATGTGCTGGTGCCGCCAGTGCTTGGTATCGCAGGACACATATTTCTGGATTATTGTCCTTCAGCAACAGAGAGCAACACATCAGTTTGGGGTGCTTGGAAATGCCGCTCACTGTCTTTCAAGGTAAGTACCACTCCTAGGGCACAGGTGCATCCACAGGGGCTTGTCAGCCAGTAAACCCAAGGAGGAGCCAATGAAAGCGGCTTCGCACACCAGCACAACTTTCTCCCAGATGCATGATGTTAAAAGCAGTGCATGATAACAGTCACTTTAGTTTACTCACAAGAACTGAAATGTTCACCGTGTGTTGGTGCAGCCAGTTCTGGATTATCTTTTTTATAAAAGGTGTTGGTTTAAAGCAATAGTCATGAGATAATTTGCGATAGGCCAACGTATACCAAAATCATCCGAAATATTATCAAAATATTTTTATTATTAAATATTATTGAGGCACTTTTCTACAGTTTAAGCAATACAGAAAAGCAAAATATGTATGTTGCTCCACATCTCAAATCTGAAATATGTTTGCGATTAAATAACTTTGCTTTGTTACATTTTAAGTTAGTAGCAATGTAGTGAAAAATCAATTTTCTCCATTTTTGTCTTTGTGGAAGCATCTTTATGTAATATTGATTTGACTAAAATCTTACAATAGCAGTTAAAGTGGCGCAGCATTGATTTTCTCTATTTTTATCTCTGAATTTTTTTTATATGGTAGAACTTCAAGGGCCTGTTTTACGAGGGTGGTCTATGGGTAGTTGTGACTTACTTTTATAGTGCTACTGGTTTGCCTATAATACCAGGAATGAACCAGAGTATTGCTGACTTATTTCTGGAATTTAGGAGTACTACAAGGGTAGGTCACAGCAAAATCTTCGTGAATCAGGCCTCAAATGTTTTGAGTGGAATTCAGCTCAAGGAAGGGAAACCAGTGAGGCATATTTATTGAGTTATCATATGTTGTAGTGATCATGTATACATTACCTGACAATGGTGACATGTTGTGAACCCTTCATCTACGTTTCTAGTGCAGGCTTCACACTTGCTTAGAATGAGAAAAAACACTGAATTTTAATTTTTTTCCTGTTGTCTTTCTTCTTGTTGCCAGCTTTTTTATTAAAAGAGGTGCAGCCTTTTCTGAACATATAGCATGATGTAACTGGACTGAATGGCTTATTTCCTAAATCAGTTTGCACTATATTTTAGTGTAGGCTAGTGGATCAGACAAGTGAGAAGTGTTTACCAAGAGTAGTAATCAAATTTGTCTTGCATTCCCATTGCTCTGGCACTCTGCTGAAGTCGTACTCACTGAGGGGTAACTGTTCCTAAAGAAGAGAAAGACAACCTATTGTGGTTGGGAAAGAGTTTGGAAGTGATCTCCCACTCACCTCTCTAGGCTCACACACCCACATGCACAACTGCGTCGTCTCCTTAAAAGATCTCCGATAATGGGCCCGTGGAGGACAGCAGCACCACCCCCACGAGGAGCAACGCCCGATGATGAAGCATGACACTCGCAAGGGTGTGTGAGGACACTATGTCTAAAAGGAGGAATTCCCCCACCTTCATTCAAACCCAACTTTACTGGAGATCACTTCCACACTCTTTCCCAACCACAATAGGTTGTCTTTCTCTTCTTTAGGAACAGTTACCCCTCAGTGAGTACAACGTTAGTCTTTGGGAGCATCGGTACTGGACCTCTCCTTGTCTAAGTTGCTCCCTGTCCCCCCCCTCTTTATAGTGTGTTGTGACTCTGCTGAAGTCACCTGACTTTCCTGCCCATATCAGAATTTAATTTTGCACAGTTTATGCTGAGCTTGATTATATTTAAGGCTCCCTGTTTTCCGTTTTTACGGATTTTTACAGATAAATACAGACAGAAAATAATGTATTTTCTGTCTGCATTTATTTTTAAAAGTGGATGAATACAGAAAATTGTGCCTCTTTTAAGTGACTCTCTGTGCTGTCTTTCATGAATTATAGGACAGCAGATGGACAGCATGGGCAATTAAAAAACTGGATGAAGTTTCTTTAAATAACGTCAAATGTCAACATGCATTTATGGTATAATGCTAGTATTTACCAGTGGATGTATTGTTATGTAATATTTGGCAGCTTAAATAGCTAAAACACGACAGCATCAAAGTATGAGTGTGCGTCTATCAGTTAAATATATATGGAAATGTACAGTTTTACAACTTCATTTATATGCAAAACACAAAATAAATATGGATAAATACAGATAAAATGGCCAAAAAATAAATATGGATAAATACAGACGGAAATGGCCAAAAAATAAATACCATATAACCGGGAGCCCTAATTATATTATGCACAGACCCGCCCCTCAATGCCTCTTTGAAATAGGAAATAGCAACACCAACTTTAAACTAATACCCATTTTATTCAGCAAATTTCTTTCCTATACCTAAATTCTCTTTCTGTTACGTGTACCACTGTTTCACCTTACACCAACTTTCCCCATCACACTTCAAGAAATGTGTTCTTTTTTTAGTCTTAGTTCTTTTCAATTTTCTTTTATTATTTATAAACCCCTCCTTATCGATTCCTCTCCACTTCAGTTGGTCTTTTGGCACAACCTCTCTGGATATCACTATGATCGCTGTATATTTTGCCTGACTGCATCAAAACGTTTTGTATTTTCCCATAATATGTCACTTACTACCCATCTGACTTATTAATGTTTCATCATTTTGAATATGCACTTCATGCCATAAATACAATGGTTCTGTGTAAGCGCCAGGTCACCCTTGGGCCTTGTACACAATATATAATAATTCCTAAACATATAAAATGCCACAAATCATCCCCAAATTGTCCAAATGTAGCAATAGCATCACAGTTTCCCTGCTGGCGAGGCCTAGGTTGTTTGTTTAGCTCTTTATTTTATGCTACAGTTACTTTCACAAGACTTCGTGAAGCCAGTCAACAGCAACACATTTTTTGTAAAAATGTTATAGGAATACACAAAATCAATGGTACCTTATACATTCAAGTCATGTCTTACAAAAATAGAAATAATTCGACAAAGATGACACACTGCTTGTGCTAGTATGGTTTATTTAGCATGTATGTACGTTTGTATGTATGTTATTTCTATAGCGCGATCCTAGCCAAATACCAGTGGAGCGCTTTGTGAGCAAGGCCTTTTTATTTACTTACTTGTTTCAATGGTACAATTGCATACTGATGAAATACCCTAAAAAGGTGTGGGGGTGGAAGGCGTCTGAAATTGTTAACCATTGTTTTAGAGATATTGTTAGATTGAAATATATTTCCGATTACTGATTTGAATCAATAAAGCTAAAATGCTGGTGTTCATGCGTGAAAATGTGTATGTCCGCAGTGTCTCGTCCTCCCAACCCAGAAGCATGCACATGAACACGCCACACACAGAGCTCATAACCAAGTCTTTATTCATCAGCGTACAACACTCAAACTAAACTTCTCATTATCTCATAACAGTTAATAACCACACCTTATCACCTCCCAGATGATTACGAAATTCTTTCATTGAGTCCGCCCAGGGCCGCGGGGTCCTAGTGCTCACATTCCTAAGACACTACATGTCCCCCCTTGTTAAATAAAAAAGTATAAACAGCAGCATTATATTTCTTTGAGTTGTCGAGGTGCTCGCAGACTGCGTGGTATGAGGTAGTTGAACTGTACCCGGAGTGGACACCGAGGGTACAGGATCTAATGTCTGATCTGGGCCTTAAGGTGGAGCAGCCTCATCTGGGATTGTTGAGACAGATGTCTGAAATGCGACGAATCCCTTGTGATGGATTTGCCAGAACGTTGAACCGTTATCAAGTGTCCCTCACACGTCACTACTTTTTCAGTGGTTCAACAGCAAATAGAGGTTCTGTTTTTCGCTTCAGTTTTTGGTTCACAACAACCCAGTCACCTTCATCGAAGACGGTCTCCTGAGTTCACCGACGTTGATCAGCATACGTCTTTATCTGACATTTTCGAGCAGCATCAGTGGCACAAACCTCTTCACCATTCCGAGTTCGCTCCATAGTCCATATTGGTAGTTTAGTTCTTATAGCTACCCCAAGCATCAGGGTGGCAGGACTGTCACCAGCGGTGGAGTGAAGAGTCAAACGTAGGCACGGAGGGCTTGACATAAGGCCTGACGCAGCTCAATTCCCTCCAGCAATGCACGTTTGATCACTCGTTTTAGGCTTCCCATAAAACTTTTCATGACACTGTTAGCCTGAGGCCTCAGGGGTGCACTTTTTTGATGCTTGACATTGAGTCTGGTCAGAAATTACTTAAACTCCTTGCAATTGAATGGTGGACCTCTGTCGGTCTTGAGAATGTCTGGTATGACCCACACTGCAAATATGCCGTCCAGTCACTCAATTACTTTTTGTTGGTTGTTGATAACATTTCCTCCACCAGAGGAAAAAGGGAATACTTGTCAATGATCACCATCAGGTGATGGCCATTCTCTAGAGGCCCAAAGAAGTATACGGGCACTCTTTCCCATGCACATGCAGGTAGATCAGACATGGTTAGTGGATGCTGGGTCACTTTAGGAGAAAGGCAATTGCATATGTGACACTCCTTTAATTCCCTCTCAACTCTCTCGTCCAAGCGAGGGAATGACACTTGATGTCTCAGGGATCTTTTGGTGGTGACAATGCCATGATATTCTTCATGAGCAAGTTCAATAATTTGCTGTCTCAGACTCTCGGGTATGACCATGCTGGAGCCTCTTAGCACAATGCCTTCTTTAGTGACATACAGTTCATCTTGCACATTTCAGTACTTTTGAAATTCAACATCATCACTCAGAGGTCGAACACTCTATCTCCTTGACTGCACTGAAATAATGTTTTTAAGGGCAATCATGTCTTTATCTGCATTTGTAGCGGTAATAATCTGTTCAACAGATAAAGCAGCTGGCGTGCTGAACTTTAGAATGAAGTTGATGTATTCCTCAGCAGTTTTATAGTTCAAATCTTTTATTGAAGTTTTCATTATATCAGGAAAACAACACCAACAAACAGGTGAACAACCCCATATCCCCCCCCTCCATTGACCACTGCATTAGTATGTGGTTTCAGTCCTGTCAGCACTATTGGTTAGTGCTGCTCTGATGCTGGTGGTGTGGGAGCCTCTGGCAAGTGTAGGAGGCGTAGATTTCTGGGGCATGTAAGCTCATGCTATTCTTGTGAAAGTAGAGATAGAAAAGGATGCCACAGGTCCCTGAAAGCAAAACCTTGACCGGCCAGTGTGAGCATTATCTTTTCCATTCCTAAAATGTGCCATATCTTATGAAGCCAACCGGCGTGGGAGGGCGTCTGTGGAGTCCCCCAGTGTGTGAGAATGTTCTGAATGGTGGCCCCTAGGGCTATCCCAATCAGTCGCCCTCCTCTAGCTTTCAGTGGGTATGTAAGTGGGTTTGGCACGCCTAAAAGTATATATACTGGGAATTGAGGTAGTTGGGCGTCCAAATGTGCGTCGATTTCATCCAGCACTTGAGTCCAATATCGTTGCAGCCGCGGGCAGTCCCATAGAACATGTACTAATGTTCCCTGTGAACCGCAACCCCGCCAGCAGTACGCGCTCTGTGTTGGGTTAGCCTTGTGTATCCGCTCTGGCATGTAGTACCAATAAGTAGCTATCTTTGTGAGCGTTTCGGTTAGTGCTACATTACTGGCCGTGTGCTTGGCTCTATAATATATACCTTCCCATTCTTTGCTGCTCAGAGCTCTACCTATGTCCCTCTCCCATCTGTCCTGACTAGCATTGTGTATGTGTTTGTTTCGTGAGTTCAGAAAGGCATAAAGTTCTGAGATTAGTTTCTTGTCTGACGATTTGGATAGAAGCCATTTTTCGTACTGGGTGAGGTGTCGCTGCACATTGGGCTTATTTTGCGGGTGCAGCGTCCAGTGTCGGAGCTGCAGGTATTGCAGTCGCTCTGTCTCAGGAGTGCCATAGTCAGCTTGAATTTGGTGGAAAGGGAGAATCCCTTCTTCATCAAATAAATGACCCATTGCGCGGCACTCAGACAGTCGCCACTTTACAAACCGCACCTCTCCCACGCCAGGGGCCAAATCTGGGTTATCAAGTAGCGGAGTCATGGGAGATGGGAATGTGATCAGGCCATGTCGGGTGCTAGTCTGGTCCCAAACCTCCATTGTTGCCCGCGTGATGGGGGACAGATACAGGTTTCGTGGTCTGTGTGGTTTCTTAAGGAAAGGGACCATAGGCAGGAATGTGCCAGCCACCGCCCTGTCTTGAAATAACCAGTGTTTCTCTGATTCGGCACAGTACTATTCCACTAGATATCTCAGTTGTGCTGCCTGATAGTACAGTTGGAGGTCGGGGATCCTTAGCCCTCCCTCGCTGGGTGGAAGGAAGCTAATAGCTTTCTTCCTCTGTGGTCTCCGTCCCTGCCATATAAATTGCGATATCTCTGACTGTAGCTTATGGATCATACCTGTGGGCTGCTGCAGGGGCAAAGTCTGGAATAGATATAGTATCTTTGGAAGTACCATCATTTTAATATCTTTGTGCGTCATTGCGAATTTGCCTGTTGAGTTTGCGATAGTTAATGGCGGCCGTGGCCTGCGTGGTTGATGCTAGATTAACTCCCAGGTATGAGATGATACTGGGCGACCACTGAATGGGATGTTGTTTTTTAAATTGTTCCACCATTTGAGGTGGAAGAGAAAGGCTGAGCACTACAGATTTTTCAACATTAACTTTTAAGCCTGAGGCTCTACCGAATATCTCCAACTTCCCAAGGAAATCAGCAAGGGATGTTGCCGGTTTGTCAAGTGTCACTAGGACGTCGTCTGCATAGAGGCATATAGTGTGTTGGTCTCCTCCAAAAGGCACTCCGGTGATGTCTGGATGATTTGGAACTCTCTGAGCTAATGGCTCCATGGATACAGCGAACAACAGGGGCGACAACGGGCACCCCTGTTGCGTGCCCCTGCCTATCCGGAAGGTAGCCGAAGTGTAACCATTGGTCCTAACAGTTGCTGTGGGGAAGCAGTAACTGTTCAATATCTGGGTCCTTATCTTCTCCCCCAGGCCAAAATGTATCTGCACCCGTTCTAAATAGGGCCAGTGTACTCTATCAAAAGGCCTTTTCAGCATCTATTGCCAGGAGCATATAATTGCCGGGGGCTCTAGATGCTTTCTCGATGATGTGGAGCACCGTTTGGTATTGTCACTTGTCTGCCTCTGGGGGATAAAGCCCGCTTGGTCGGGGTCGATCAAGGCGGGCATATAAGGGCTCAGACTGTGGGCTAATATTCCTGTGAATAGTTTCAAATCTATATTTAAGAACGAAATGGGCCGGTATGAGCTACATTATGTTCTGTCTTTACCCGGTTTGGGGATGACAGTTAATGAGGCTGCAAGCATCGAGGCAGGGATCGCGCTGGACTCCGTAAATGTATTACAAAGCTGTGTCAGGATAGGTGCAACCACAGGCCCGAAGGTTTTATAGAAAACCGATGTGAAGCCGTCGGGGCCTGGGGATTTTGCTGGCTTTAGCCGGGAGATTGCCGAAATGACTTCTTCAATACGGATTTCTCCGTCTAGCTGTTTGGTTTGCTCCTGGGTTAGCATGGATGTCTGTGCCTCTTGCAGATATTGTCTGCTCTCTGAGCTATCCAGTGTTTGGCTCGAGTAGAGGTGTGCGTAAAATTCTTTGAAAGCGTTGACGATTTCAGTGTCCTCCGTCACTAACCCCCCCCCGCGTGTGTATCGCTTGGGTACCTTCTTTCTGCCAGCTCTCACATAGTCTATGTGCCAAGCGCTGTCCCCATTTGTCCCCCTGCATGTAGAAGGAATGGCGCAGTCAAAGGGCTGCGTATTCTGCCCGATCTAAGTCTATCGCACCTAGCTGCGAGCGCAGCGCTAAAAGTTGATGCCAGATTCTGGGGGCCCCAGTACACTGATGTATGTGCTCTAGTTCCCTAATTTGCTGGGAAAGCCACTCCTGCTTCTCCTTCCGCAGTTTGTTATCTGCAGCTGAGATCGCGATGAATTCACCCCGTATTACAGTTTTAAGCGCCTCTCATAATACTGCTGTGCGTACCTCCGGAATGTCATTGTGCAATAGATAATGCCCGATGGCTTGTTGGATTTGTGATACTACCTCTGGGCGCTGCAGCAGCTTGTCTCTTAAGTGCCATTGTCAGGAGGGGTGCTCCAGCGGAGGGAGCGACAGTGAGATCACCACCGCAGTGTGTTCTGAGAGTGTTGCTGTAAGGATCTCCGTATCTGATGCGAGTGTGTGTATGTCTTTAGTGCCTAGAAGGTAATCCAGTCTAGCGTATGTTTTGTGTGCATTAGAGTAAAAGGAGTATTCCCTGGTCTGGGGATGGAATACCCTCCATAGGTCCATTAGTCCCAGCTCCCTCAACCACGTTTGGCCCTCTTTGGACAGTTCTCCGGCCTGTCCATGTCGCTGTGCTGATCTGTCTAGGGTGTTATCGAACACCAGATTGTGATCCCCCCCCCACCACCGCTTTACGTTCATCCGTAGACAGTGCCATATGAAGGAATTTCTCCTGCCCCTTGTTCAGGGCTTATACTGATCCCACTATCAATACCTGGCCCCCCAGTATGAATCTGTAGGTGAGGAGCCTCCCTCTAATTTCGGCCTCCTTATGCACCACCTTGCCTCTGAAAGCTCGGGACACCAAGATAGCCACCCCGCGGTTTTTGTAGGGCATGATGAGAAGAATTGAAGGGGGAAAGCATGTGATCTGAGACGGTGACAGTCTCTGGCCAGGAGATGGGTCTCCTGTAAGAGGTAGATACCTGCCTTCGTGTTTTCCAGATAGGATAATACTGTGCTACGTTTCACTGGGTTGTTGAGCCCCCTCACGTTGAGGGTGAGGATTCTAAGACGGGTGGGTTGCATTTGTGTAGAAAAGAGATGAATGTGTTGTGTAGGCCCGCTGTTCTAATGGCTCGGGCTGCCCTCTTTCCATAATATCGGGGTTCCTGTCTGACCCTTCTGTGTCTCGTTTTGTGTAGCTGCAACGTGAATGGAGGTCCCCTAAAACAACCCTTTAGAACTCTATGAAAAAATAAACTGGGAAAACAAAAAATAAGTTCAAAGTCAGTCCGCAGCCATACTTGACTGCCAGGCAATGTACTTGGGGTCCATAGTGTGACCAATCTTCTAATGTTACCCCCGCCCACCACCCGCCCGAAATCTCTGCAGAGGGCAACAGCCCTCTCGGTGTGTTTAAACATCACCTGTTTTGCCAGCACCATGGGAATAGACTCTAGCGCCTCCTGTTGCCCTTTCGCTATCTTGGCCCGGTCTAGTTTTCTCAGGATACGTCCTGGGCCTTGCCACCTCCATCGTGGTTGTCGCTCTCCTCGGGCCAGGGACGAGAGCTCCCTGCTGCCGCTCTCCTCGGGCGGCTCCAGTCCCAGCAATTGGCATGCCTCTGAAAGGGATCGCTGTTGATGAAGTTTGCCTCCCCAGTGAAAAATTATCCTGAAGGGGTGACCCCATGAGTATGCAATGTCCTGGTTGCGTAGATGTGTGGTGACCGGGCGGAATTCCCTTTGCTTCTGCAGCGTGAAGGAGGCAAGGTCCTTATACAGTGTTGGGGTTTGGTCCCTGAAGGTAAATAGGTGCATTTCTCGATCTTTACGCAGGATCTCTTCTTTAACCTGAAAGTCACGCACACAGACCAGTATGTCCATGGGGGGCGCTTTGTTGGAGCGGGTTGGACCCACCCTGTGTCCTCTGTATATCTTGATCTCTGCGTTCTGGGGGTTGCAGAGTACATGCTTAAATAGATCCTGCGCAAAGCCAAATCTATCCCCGCCTTCCGCTTTTGATGCCACTCCTCGAAAGCGGACATTGTTCCTTCGGGACCTGTTCTCGAGGTCCTCAAGGTGTGACTGTAAGTCTATGTGCTGGTCGTAGAGTAGAGTCAAAGCATTTCATCACGGCTGTCTCCTTTGTCTTCCAGTGTCGCGACTCGGTCCCCGAGTGCGTCCACATCCTTTCTGATCTCTTTGATTTCCTGCGTGAGGTCTCTCTTGACTGTCTGTAAATCCTCCCGTAGTGTCGAGAACAGCAACTCCAGGAATGTGCGGGTTACTGGTTCTTCTACCGAATTGTCAACCTGTGTACAGGCGCCTCCACTGTTGAGGGTGTGTCCGCCATATTACTTCCAGTGGGCCATGTGAGCATATCTTTGAGGGAGCGGTCCTTCTTCATGCGGCTGGTGGACATTATCGCTTTTAACTCCTTAGGGTTTCTTTTGCTGTTGGCTTCGGGGGTCTGAGGCCTCCAACCACTGACCCTTTCTTCTCGTGCTACCTCCTGCTACGTATTTTATGTCTTTAGCTTTGCACAAGGAGCTGTTGTCTTGGCCCGCTCTGGCTTGGACTGTGGGGGTCGGGTTTATGCGTGCTCGGGTGTGCTGCTTCGATCCTCGGGGTTGGCTGTGGCCCTCTTTTACCAGGGGTCCTCTCCCTCGGTTGCTCCTCCAGGCCTGGTAGATTCTCTTTAGGCCCGCCTCTGTTTTAGCCCCTCTTCATTTCGGTGTGGTCAGGACATGGCAGCCAGTCTCCGCTCTGCTCCTTCCGTCCGGTATGCACCAACCGGTACCACCGATAATATCCTTCTGTCCTCATCCGCCTGACGGAGGGAACAATTGCCTAGGCCCCGGTTTTATGTATGAGGCCTTGCTGAGTGGCTTGTTGGTAGAGTCTCTGGCCTCTCTTCTGGTCACACCTGCCCCTGTGCTTGGTCTCTGGGCTGCGTGTGTGCTCCCTATGCCCAATCTCCACTCCTCGGGCTAGCGTTCAATCAGTGGCTCAATCCGGCCCTTCTATGGCGCTCCCCTTCCGGAGGCCGTCGCCCGCCTCAACTATCCCGGCGGTGTGGGGCTTTGCTGCGGCCAGACTCCCTCACTTGCTCCCAGTCCTGCCGGCCTCACTCGATATGGGGCCTGGGTGCGGGGTTTGGGCGTGTCTGCTGTAGGCCCCTCCTTGCCCCATCATCGCCAGCCCCGGCTCCGCTCCTCACCTCAGGTGGGCAAAGATCGGCACCCCTAGCGACAGTCTTCTGGCTGCAGGGTTACAAGAGCGCTCCCTCGGTTCCCATGCTAGGCCTCGGGCTTCCCCGTGACTGTGGGCGGCTGCCGCTACACATCACGGTGAATGCTGCCTCTGTGTTTCAAGAAGGCTCCGTGGTCTCCAGTGCGTTCCACCGCTGGGCTTCTCTCGCTGTCTGTCCATTCTCGGCGGATTCCTGGGGCCGAAACTCAGGCCCAGAGGGCGCCTCTCGCAGATCTCGCCCCCAGCCACAGGGGTCGGCCTCCGACTTCGCGCTCAATGGGCCGCTCCCCCTCTCCTTTCACTCCGTTGTCTTGCTGCGTAGCAGTGCTATACTCCCCCGGTGAGTCGGAGGTACATCGTATGCGAGCCGCAGTCAGTGCAGGTGTTCTGGTCGGCGTCTCCACCCGGGTTGAGGCGTTTTGCTAGCAGCTATGCTTTTTCGGGCCGGCGGCGGGCAGGAGAGTTGAAGGGAAGCGTCCTACCTCGCCGCCATCTTGGCCACCGAACCTCCTCAGCAGTTTTAAATGTTGAGCCTTGCCGCTGTAGTGATACTCTGGAAAAATAATCTGTAGGGTTTTGGTTCTTGCCTGGCTTATGCACAATTGTTTAGTCATACTCTTGTACACGCAACCCCCACCTCTCAATGCAAAGGGGCATTTTGGCTTTTGGGTTTCCGAATATGGTGATCAGTGCTTGGTGGTCTATGAGAATCATAAAATGTGTTCCATAAAAAAAACACATGAAAATGTTCACAGGCCCACACCACAGACAGGCTCTCTTTTTCCAGATGGGTACAGGCACATTCTGTGTCAGACAGACTTCGGTTGGCATACACCACAATGTGTCTCAGAGTATTTGGATGTGCATTATGCTGAGCAAGGATTGCTCCCAGCCCCACCAGGCTCACATCAACAGTAATCTCAGTGTGTAGTTTAGGATCAAAGTAGACCATCTCAGTCATATTTGCAATTGCATGCTTTATTCTTTTGAAGCTTTGGTCACATTCAGAGGACCATCGGAGCTGGACATTTTGTTTGGTCAGGCCTCGCAACAGGGCCCTCACCGTAGCAAATGTACATTGAGCAATAGCTGCCCATGCCCAAGAAGGACTGTAACATGGTGACATCATATGGGGGACTGGTTGCTGACAGCGCTTGTACTTTATCTGGATCAGGAGTCATCCCCCTATCTGAAAATATGTCCTCAAAAAGACATGAGTTTGGTTTTGTGAAATTCACGCTTTTCTGCATTTTTACATGAGACCTGCATTTGTATGTAACTGACACACTTGTTTGAGAGTCTTATCATGCTCCTTCCGTGTTGTTCCAAACACCCGTATATCATCACTGTAATTGAAAGCATGCATTACAGGTTGAATTATTCTACGTATAACATCTTGGAATATTTCTGCAGCAGATGACACTCCAAAACGTAACCATTTGTGTCTGAACAAACCAATATGCATCGACAAAGTAGTAATGTACCTACAGTTTTTTTCCAATTCAAGCTGATGGTATCCCTTGTTAAGTCAAGTCGGGAGAAAACTTTGACTTTATTCAGCTGCATGATCATGTATGCAATGTGGGGACCAGGATGTCTTTCCCTCTCAATTGCTCCTTTGGCCTGACACTTATCAATGCAAATGCACACTGCACCTCCATTGTCCTTTTTTGGCGAATTATGTGGAACTAGTAGAGCGCTCGATGTCGTGTTTCGACAGCAATTCTAATTTTTTTCAACTGCTTCTTGTAGGTGAAACGCTATTCTGCGGTGCCTCTGTGCAATAGGCCGGGTGCTTCATTAATGTGAAGTTGCAGCTTCATTGTCTTGAGCCTTCCTAGGCCATGAAATAGTGACGGAAACTGACTCACAATTTCAGATTGGGTATTTAGGTTGTAATTGATAGAGATCCATCCCATGTTGACAGCAGTTGCAAAACTAAGTAGACATGCACTGTATGAAGTACCTTCAAGAACATGGATTGGGGCTTGCACAGAATTCTTCTTATGCTACAAGTTTGCTGTAAATGATCCTTGGCTATGTAATGGTTTGGAAGCAGCCCATGTGTATTCCTTTGTATTAGACGCTTTGAGTCGTGGCATGGGTGACAAACTGTTAAATTGTTCGACAGGCAAGATGTTGATTGATGCACCGCTATCAATTATTAAGGTTACCGGGCAACCGTTGACTTTTAGTGTGATCTTGGGGCAATTTCCACATGAATTCTTTTGTTTCGTTGAATCACTACTTTTTGTCATCCAAGTGTCTTCTTTACAAGCTGCAAGGCCCACTTGTGCATGTGTTTAAATAAAAAAAAAAAAAAAGATATAACCATTGCACATTTACCCTCTTCACTGTTGCTTGATGATGACGTCGAGGAGCTCTTGCAGAATGAACTTGATGACGATTGACTTTGTTTAGTTTCTACCTGTCGCAGTTGAGGTTGCTTTTTGTATTTGTGGGTGTGGTGAGAATGCTTCTGGAGCATTCTGGCGTCCATTTACTTGTCGCCTAGTTACACAATTGGTTTCTCATTTGCTTTGCAAACCATTATGCAGTGGTTCTCCTTTCCGATGGCTGGACATCTACTTTCATGTGGAAATAAAAATCCACATCGGAAACATAGTTTTTCTTTCTTCAAAGATGTTGAATTACGTGCATCTACTTTGTGCTTGTGTTTGCTGTTCATGATTAATGCTGATTCACTTTTTGCTGTTGCAGCTTCCATGTCGGCGGCTTGCCAATTTGCTCTTTCCTCGGCTCTTGCAGCAATTAGTACTTTTTTAAACTGAGCGTCTCTATCAAAATGCATCTTCTCAAAGAGCCTGAAAGACAGCCATCAATGACTCTAAGGCGCCTGGCTTCTTCATCATTAAATTCACAAACCTTAGAGTGCTTGATAAGCACATCAAATCTCTCAACAAACTCATCCATTGTTTCACCAACTTGTTTTCTCACTTGATTGAAAATGTACTGTTCATAGTCGACGTGTGGCATCGGATTGAACTTAGCTCCTAGTTCTTCTTTGATCTGACCGTACAATATTCTCTTGTTGTATTCCTCTTAGGGTGTCCATAAACGGGCTTTCCAGTATCATGTCCTTATATAGGCACAATTCGCCCTGCCCTTATATAGGCATAAAATCCCAGCCCTTATTTAGGCATTAAACCGTGCACTCCAAATACAGGCATGGTCTCTGACATCCGTCCACCCTAACGTCACAACGAGTTCATGAAGAATAGACCCTTAGGCTGCGGGAGTTTCCCTAGCCCAGGACTATTGATTTCTTCAAGGACTCCTATATTATGCATGAACCATTATTCCTTAGGGGTTCATTCATGACGTCTTTCGCTGTCCGACTCACGTCAATACTAACATTCTTAGGTACTCTCAGGTATAAATATACCTTCCCTAGCCCTTGTAAACTAGAGGAGACCTCGACTTCAGAGGAGCCCGTTTCCCGGCCTGACGCACTGAGAAGACGCTGTCATCCCTGCACGCAGAGAGTCCAGCTTCCAGAGATCTGACTTCCCTTGCGGGGTGTTGGAGTTCGAGTCTGGCAAAGAGATTCCTACCTCTCTCATTCTTCAGGTATGGAGCTGACAAGAACCTAGAGGGACTCTTGGCATACTAGGCATACTAGGCTTAACATACTCTTAGTCTACCATAGTAAGGAATACTTCAGCTACTTCATACCTCTCCCTACACCTAGGTTAGGTTAGGTACATTGGGGTAGAACTAGATTAGAAATGCATCGTATGAGTACTCGCATTTTTAGTCTG